>JAQGAS010000533.1:0-45257 GCA_034686365.1 Pachymerium ferrugineum | reverse complement strand
AAGGTCGGTTCATATACAATTGTAAGACACACCTGGCGTATGTATATAGAATTATAACGGAAGGGCATCGTCTCTCTCTTGGAATTTAATCAACTTTATACTATGTGTAGGCAATTTTTAGTGGATTGTCGTATTATTTTTTTAATTAAGTACCACTTTTGATGGATTATTTATATAGCTAAAATGAAACAATTTGTATGCTATGAAATACAAAATATAACAAAAATTGTATAAAGTGAGTAATTATATATTTGTTTATAGCATTACTTTACGCTTTTATCGCCTTATAGGTACAGCATTAGGCAATGACATGTTCATCAGTGGATTTTTAAACGTTTACAAGAAAATCAATTTTTTTCTAAGAAGAATCATTAAACCACATCGTAACCGAAAAAGTAAATTGACGGGCAACCTTAAAGGATATCAATGTACAGTAAGTAGCCAAATTAATCATGATGCCTGCGCTTTATTCATTTTAAAATATCGTTATCATGAATTGTTTTTCTACAAACTTTTACTTTAGCTTGACAAATTTATTTTTAAATATACATATTATAGATTGCAGTTACGAACACGATTCAGTATCTGATTGCGAAGCGTCGCCGTCGCCTATCTCACTGCAGTTGTCGCCCATCTCACTGGAGTTGTCGTTTTCACTCGAACCGATCACATTTGCACATTGATCGAGAAGAAAAACCAACTTCCCCTCATTATAGAGCTTTTCAGTGTCCGTACCACCACCGATACAATTGCCGTTAACGAAAACACGAGGTACCTTAAACGAAAATTACATTTTCGTAATAAAAGTAACACACTGAAAATGAGCTTACGGTTCTTTCACCCGATATATCACAAAGTACGTGTTGAAGCATTCGACAGTCGTCTCGTTGGTTTAGTTCTATTGACTGATACCCAACACCCATTGTATCAAAAATCTGAAATTGTTTTGTTTTGAATTTAGTTTTGTAGCTTTTGTTTGTAAAAAAGCTCTTACCTGTTTAGCTCTATTTGAATATGGGCAATCAGTTTTGGAGAAAATCACGACACAGTGTTGATTTACAATAGAGTGAATAAATGAAGCAGCTTCATGATGTTTCTTCATATTGTCATCTGAATTAGACCTGGTACTACTAGTGGTAGTAGACGTGCTAGATGATGAGGTTGGTGGAGCATGATGAGGAGCATGAATAGGAGGAGTATGATGTAAGGCACTACTACAAGCTCCCATAGTTACTCAAATTTCTAATTGGATGATTCATAAAGATTCTTCACGATACAGTTCATTATTATTTGCCTAAAAGCATTTGGAGACTATAAATTAAGGATGCGGCATTGCGGAAAGGTTGATTCAAATCTAAAATTTAAAATAAAATAGCGGGTAAATTATATTGCAAATAATGCGACGCCATAAGAAATAAAACAATGCAGGCAACTGTTTCCTGTAAAAATGTTATTCCCTTGGAGAAAATGTGGGGTAGTTCTTTCCCTGCTCCAAATTTAGTTTGTAAAAGAGTCAATTGCTACTAATTTTGTTATAGGATGTTTTAATATCCTCACAAGTTTTTGTAATTTATGAAATTGTATGTTACTAGCAGCCTACCGTAGACAACAAATAATACACGCGTTGCATCTTGGGCTTGGTTTCCTCCATGTGAGAATATTCCCACGTGTGATCGGGCAAAAATGAAGATTAAAAAGACAAAATCCAAATCAACGAAGAAGAATTCTGATGAAATATCAAGTACAATAGTAGAAATACCGAATAAGAAAAATGTGACAAGTCCAAACATCAAACAAAAGACTAACGATGATGAGAAGACCACAGGAGTTTTAGGCAAAGTAAGAAAACGTTCCAAGAAGAAAAAACGATTCAATAAAAGAAACAAATATCTTCATCTAGTCCTTGCCAAAGCTCAACTAAATAACGGTGACAGTTTTGTAAAACAAGAAAAAACAGTTTATGATGCAGGAACGATTGACGTGCCGAACAAAAAAATTAAAGAGAAAACTGAAGACGATTGTGCACATGAAAACAGAAAAGTTGATTTAGATGATCCTGAAAATATAAAAGAAAAACGCAAATCTCTCAGATCAAAAATGCTGGAAAAATTAAGCGGCTCTCACTTTAGATATTTGAATGAAAAATTGTACACGTCGACAGGTAGGTATTTTTTGCATTTAATTTAATAAATTTGTAACGGTTGTTTTTTTTATAGGAGAGGAAGCTTTTAATCTTTTTCAAGAAGATCCATCCTTATACGATGTTTATCATCAGGGATTTAGAGTTCAAGTATCAAAATGGCCTGAAAACCCGCTGAAAAAAATTATTAAAGAAATTAAATCCTAGTATGAAAATTTTTTAAATTAACTATTCTAAAATTTTGCATTAATTTTGTTTAAACTATATAGTCCCAGAGAACTGGTAATAGCTGATTTTGGTTGTGGAGATGCTACACTTGCAGCTAGTGTAAAACATGAAGTTCATTCGTTTGATTTAGTAGCTGTAAATGATACTGTTACAGTTTGTGACATGGCACATGTAATATTACAACATTTTTTTCTCAGTTGACCGTTTTTATAAATTTTTATAATTAATTTTTCAGGTTCCACTAAAAGACAAGAGTGTGGATGTTGCTGTGTTTTGTTTGTCGCTAATGGGAACTAATTTTGTTGATTATTTGGTAGAAGCCAATCGTGTGTTGAAGATGAAGTAATTTTTAAGAGTTCTGCACCAAATTGATACTCAATAGTTTTTTTTATTTGCAGTGGGATTTTGAAAATAGCCGAAATAACTAGCCGGTTTAAAAATGTAGATAAAGTAATGCGTAGAATCGAAAAACTGGGATTTAAGTTATTAAACAAGGTAAAGCCGCAGAATTTTAATATTGGTATTGAATGTTTGTTTTTATGCGGATCATTTTAATTACAGGATGATTCAAACCAGATGTTTGTGTACTTCGACTATGAAAAATGTGGTAAAGTTAATAAAAATAGAATTCCAAAAATGAAATTGAATCCATGTGTTTATAAGAAAAGGTGATGAATGTAAAAATAAAATAAGAGCAATAAAATGTTCTACAATATTCATTAAACTAGCCTGTTATTGAAAGGTAATAACTAGTCAAATTTAATGGTTTTAAAATACTGAACCTTACTTTTGCATTCTAACCAAAACCAAGTCAATTGCCAAAAACAGCTAAACCGAATGATCATCTTAATCTTCTTTATATTTTGTTTTACAATTTAAGTCTTTATTAACTACTGTATAATTATACAGTAGTTGAAGAACTAACAAATAATCCACCAGTTTTTGAAGATCCTTCTTGTGATGATGGATAAGAATATCGTAGAGGATCAGCTAATTGATTGTAGAAACTATAGACCACAAATGCTACATACAGCTAGAATGGCAAACATTTCAATTAAAAGACCCAAGTGATTTGTTGCAATTACACACATGGAAAAGAGTAAGTAATATGTATAAGATGCACAGCACAATTTTAAAATTGTTCTAGAAAAAGATGAATTAAAACATGTTGCACTATACATTGACTAGTGTATTACCTTTTCAGTTACAGCGAAATACAGCAATACTAAACTTAAAATTTTAATGGCAATACAATGACATAGGGCGATAACAAACCATGGAATTATGTATATTCTCCTTTCCTGCAAACGAAATTGGTAAAAATCTAAGATACGTAGAGTTAGGGCATCTACTTACACTTGCAAGGCTTTTTATTAAACAAAAAAACCCGAAACATCCCATTAGTATTTCACAAACTACTACGTAAAATGTCCAACTCTTCGCTAATGACAATTTGATCTTGTATTACGAATTATTTAGCATCAAAGAGTTAATACCTGAAAGAATGAGTCCACTAACTGTCAACATTGATGTTATATCGCTGTCAATAAGATAAAATAAGGCATCGGTTAGGGTTGCCATTGTCCAAAACTAAAAATGCGATATTTAAGTGGTGTTTTTAATTTTACAGAAAATATTTTACCATTTCAATACCTGCAGCAAAAGCCACACCGCCTCTTAATGACAAGCAAAAACAAAAGGTTCTTACTTCTGGCATTTTTAATTTAAAACTACTCGTAAAAAATATATATTCAGTTTAAAGAGTAAAAAGATTGATATTGTTTACAGAGTTGTGTGGTGGCGTTTTGCGTTTAAAAATTGCATACAAAATTTAATTGAGAAGAAAATCATTTTTATGTTGGCTATTTATAAATGCACATTGTATATTGGAAAAAAATTTCAGGAAACAAAAAAGTTAACCGGATTTAAAAAGTATTAAACTTATTTTTATAATTTTGTAATACTGCAGTCGCGCGAGAAATCGCGTCATTTTGATTTTGAATTCCGTTTCCGACTTTACTGGAGAGATGGCTGTGGTTGGTTCTGGTTGTGTTTCTTTGAAATCTCGTGTAATCCAACGTTTATTGAAGCCATTTGATGGTTTCTACTTGCCAGAAGATTCTTTCTACATTTTTGATGGTATTTAGGGAATTTCTCTTAGATTTCGTGTGATATTAGTTGTAAGTTCGGTGCTCTGATGAGAGCGTTAGGCTTACAACATCATTCTTATCGTAGGATACTCGCCGGATTGTAAAATCGCGAGAAATCGCGTCATTTTGATTTTGAGCTCCGTTTCCAACTTGACTTAAGAGGTGGCTGTGATTACGGCTCTTCGTTCTGCGAAAATTGATTGACTGGCTACCTTCTTTGTTCGCTTTGTTCTATCGTGTGCTTTCTCCCTCGTAATTGAAGTTAGCCTCCATTATGGGTAACAGTTAACTCGATAAATGAGCAAAATAGCTGAGATATTTTATTTTTATTTTGAAGCATATTATTACTTTAAGCTAGGACCCAATATCTCATATCTCATATTGGGTCCTAGCTTTAAGGGTAGCCGAATACATACTTTATAAAGCAATTTAGGTCACTGGTTTGCTGCAGTAATGAATAGCCGACCGAGTGTATACTTTATAAAGCAAGTAGGCTCCCTTTTACACCTTATTGATTATTGAATATTTTGAATATATTGAACATTTTGACATTTTAAAAAATGCCAGTTCTAAATTTGCGAAAATTGATTCACTGGATCTGGATACCTTCTTCATGCCAGATGAGCCTAAAATTTTTTGGGAAGTTGTGCATCAATCAATGCTACTATGGCTTTATCCAATAATGTCCGATTTGTACGTTCTGCTTTGCCATTAGACTGAGGAGAACTGTAAATTCATGTTTAATTCCTTTCTTCTCGTACGGATTTTACTAGTTTTGTTGTTGGTTCATTTAGTTGTCCCGTCGCGTATGGCCCTGGCAGCCGCTGACGCCGTTAAGCCCCATTTTTTTTTTTCTTCTGAAAATAATCATCTTTGTTCAATATAACTTCACCAACACCTTTTACATTTATACGTTTACCAAAGGTGGAGTACTAAACCACTTTAACATGAGAGTCATGTGTTGATGCTCCAGAATCAAGCATTGGCATCCTTTTTTTATCTCACAGCTCTGACTAGCTGGATGCCAGCTTACTTGGCTTCAATTTGCAGTGGGCTGTTTTTGTTTATGACAGGCAAACAAAATATGGAAAAATATTAATTTGCCAGCAAATTCTCCATGGAGAAGTAAATCAATGAAGAAAAAAAAATGATACGAAAATCCTCGTAGTAGTGAAAAAAATAATTTGCGGTTCAAATATTAATTTTTCAGTACCAGCACAATCCATAATTTCATTCTGCCTGCACAATGCTGTAATAACACAACTATCAAGCAGAACAGCCCACTCGTCATCCTATACAATTCAAGGGGCCGCTTCTTCATTCTATTATTATATTGCCATAACTTGGTTGTGCTCTGCCCGTATAGATGTACTGTATATAGATGTAGTTCCGTCATGTATGGCCTTAGAAGCTGCTGTCGACATAAAGCCTATCTCTTTCTTTCTTTCTCTACTTCGCGTATGACCTATGTTGTCGCTTGCGGCGTTAAGCCTTATTCTTATTCTTCTTCTTCTTCTTCTTCTTCTCTACTTCATAGACATAGATTGTGAAAAACATAGGCAGCAATATTCTCCTTCTATTGAGAAGCTTTCAATGTCATCATGAGATGCCGACCACTCATAAGATTTTTTTTTATCATACAGTAAACCACGCGAGTTTAATCTAAAATATGTAATGTCAGTGTCATACAATATTGATGTCATAGAGTGCCAGTATAATTTTATGTTCAATAAAAATACTCAGATCATAAAATGACTAATGTAATTTTGGGTCTAATTTTAGAACTTAGAACTAATTTGTTTTTATCACAAATTATCTACAGACTATGAAATAATTAAAAGCAGGAATTTTTTTTAACGGTTTCTTTACAATCCAAGTGAGCTTTTTAATTTCTTTCAACATCAATCTTAGATGAGCCATTAGAAAAGTTTATTAATTTTCCTTACAAAATATTTCAACAAGAATTTAATAAAGTTAAAACAAGTAGTTAACAGATATGATGAAGAATTAATATCTATAATAATATCAAGAACTATTTAATCAAACAATATTTATACCCTGCATCTCTTATCTCCTTTTCTTATCAAACCCGTATCGTGTAACAAAACTCTAAATTGGAAGCATCTTTAAACTTTAACAAATCTTATCACATGCCAAAAATCTAAATTAGAAACATCTTTGTGGGTGGTGAGTTCGTAATTTCATTTTTTTAGTCACGTTTACGCTGCACAGCAACTCTTCTTGGTGCATCCATTTCCACATCCTCCTCATATCTTCAGCATTCATCCTGTGACTAGTAATAACTCTTCGGAATAAGCAGGGATCCATCTTTCGTCTTTGATAAGTGAATCCAATGTGATCTTGAGGTCGAACGAAATTTTTTCTGGCACAAATTCCGGTAATAAAAATGTCTTCCAAGTGGAAAAATGGAGTCTCCAAAGCCGTCTTTAAAATGGGACGGATCAAATCACGTGACATCACATAGCCGGTCCCTGATAAATAATTCGGATAAACATTATCTCTAAACATGTAATGCGGTGAATACCACTTGGATTTACGATCTTTGATCGGCGTTGCGCCGCATATTAAACTTCCCAGTAGTAAACGCGGCCGACCACGTTGTTTCAAAACAGTCGACAGAGACTCCAAATGAACAAAAGTGTCATCATCAGTTTTGAGTAAAAACTTCGCATTCCTGCAATTTTTTCCAACCCATTTTAACATCATAACAGATTTCAACGTTAAGTTGTTGTAAGTATCAAGAAAATCCTCTTGTACAATATCTCCATACTCGTCACTCTCTCTGAATACATTTCCTTGCAAACTTTCATTTTCTGGCCTTCCTAGAAAGAATATTAACCGAAAATCTGATTGGTTGCGATTGTAGGCTAAAGATCCCCACGTGGATCTAATAGCCAAACGAGAATTGGCATTCTCCACCGACGAACAAACAACAACGATAATTAATAATTCCGATTTCGTAACGTTATTCGATGACCAACACGTCTCAATAGGTGATATAATTGCCGTGTCGTTTATTTGTGATACGTACAATCGCAAATCTCTTTTCATTGACATCCATTCGATGACAGGTGGCCGGAAAGTGAGCAGTATTGGCAAATATAATACGGTACAGAAGACGAGGATACCCATTCCGAGCATCCATACACGATGTTTTGACCGCGGCATTGTCTTACGTGTATGTCCATCTATAATTAGATAAAATAAATATTAAGTAATAACGTTTGTTTTCCCCTTTAAAAATATTCTGTTTAACCCATTTAAAATAACCTCGCGTAAATCTTTCTCTTCATCAACGTCAAGAAAATTTATTCATTATAATTTTCATAGCGGATATTAAACATAATCCTAATTACTAAAACTGGTATAATATTCCTATGACCATTTTTGATTTACGCGTAAATATTCTTCTGTGATAAATCAAAATTACTCACCGACTAAAATGTTGACCTAAACTTTAACTTTTCAAACAGAAAGGTCGATAATGTAAATAATGAGATATAAATTTGGGTTTTGTCCTGCATCAACTACGTTCTGAGCTGTGAATGAAGCGAGGGAAAAAGCTAGCGGATTCTAAAATTAAGAATAAAAAATAAAAAAAAAAACTTGTCGTGCTTAAAAATAGATGTTAATTCGAAGGGGAGAAAGGAAGGTTCATTTGTCATTCGTTTCCGTTAATAAGCTGTCACCATTCAATTTGTAGTACCTAGTATGAAATTTATACCCAGCTTGCAACTCCTAGTTTATAGATAATTTTGATAATTAAGAAAATAGACAATTCACATAACTCATGGTATAAAAATGGAACCGAACCAAAGTGGGAGTTTTGTCAAGGCAAAAACTTAAACGAGCAACCCGGAACAAATTCTCATTATACATTCTATTGATGAATGAATTAATTGGGGGTCACGTGGTAGTTTTTTTTTTTTTTCCCGACAAGAACAAGAGGAGTTTAAAGTAAACAAAAAATAAACTTTTACCCGATTGTAGAGAGCAGGTTCATGTTATTCGAACTGAATGAACAGATTCCAATTACGATAGTTTTGACTAGATCAAATTAACATTTTTTTAACGTCACTGGGATTACGTAACTTAACCTTTGAACTTAGAACCAAAAGACATTTTCTATACGAACCAACCACTTACCTAACAAAATCACTTCTACTTGTTTTCACAAGTAGTTCACCCCATTCTATAAAACAAAACCTCGTTTGCGCAAATTAACATCAAATAATTACAATATTATCACGTCATAGTTACGCCTGCATTAATTATTGCTATGTAAAGCTGATACGAGCCACCACCTCGCATTCAATTGTTTTGCCCTAACACGACCTATTTAATTCCATTCGACATTCACTCATGAGTTCATAAGTATGACATTTCTTTTAATCTTTATAAAAACTTACTGATTCGGATACGCCGGCGATGATGGACGCTGATTTTGCGTCCATAGCCGATGTTTGAAGGCGGGAGATGCAGGATGAGGCAGTGGTTCAGTCAATTTTACTTAACATAGGCGTTTTGTATGGGTGTGTGGTGGAAGAGCGTCTGTTCTTTTAACTACGTCTGTTGTTTGTCTGAATATAAAATGCGAAACTAAATATTTAAACGTGGAAAGTGGCCGTTTCGTCACCACCGTTTCTAGTGGTCCGCATGCTATTTCCGCCATCATCTTCTATTCTTTCTTTAAACGGTGATAATGTTTGCGATCGATAAATTACGTCATCTGTGTGGAAATCGCCGTGTTCGTGTAAAAACCGCAGACGAATTAATTTCGCACGGAAGGCAATATTTGTATCGCCAAAGCTTGAAAAAAATATTTATTAACTAGTTAATATTAACTTGCGTGACGATACTTTTGTAAAATTCGATTCGTGCAGAAATCGATTGGATGATGTTTTGAATATTTAGTGCATAACATGGCGCTGACCTCTATCGAGAATTATTGCAACTAATACTAAAGGTACCAAACCTTTATGTGTGAAAATTAAAATATATTTGAAGCATTTTTTCAGTGCTTCTTTTTGTATTTGAGTCGATTGAAGATTTTACCACTTCATTTCCGACTGGGGCGACATCTATTGATCAATAACTGTACTTTTATTCATCAAACGTGCTGTATTAATAGTTTTAATGCATTCAAATCACGACATACTGCAACTTATACGTATAATTAAACCTAAAAAAGCAGTATCGGAAAATAACATAGTACTTAAAAAAATCTATAATATTTTACATAAATACTTGCAATCAAATCAACAATTTACACATTAAAAATAAACACATTTTCTTGCGTCTAATCATTATCGCCGTCTTCTTCACCCTCGCAATTGACATCGAGCAGCTTCCGCGCGCATATTGATTAGTGGCGCATCAACGGAGACGCGAGGCAAACGCAGAGTGGCGCCGCGGTGCAGAGGAATCAGTTGAGTCGCGGACACCGCCCTCGCAACATCACTTCATTGGAAGGTGAGTCACAAAAAAATACCCGCCCACCAACATAGGTAGTTCACTCTCTTCACTATAACCAGTGTAAAACCCACCCTTTAATACAAGACGCAACATCTTTTGTACTGATTAGATGACGCAAAGATGGCGTCATGTACTTAGCAACATACTATCAAATGCATGTTATCGATGTTTTCGGTCATTGACACGTGATGTTCAATCCTCATGTCATGAGAGTAATTTTTCACAAGGTCAGAAAAAAAAATTTCACTCAAATGAAAAAAGTGAAAAGACAAAGCCCGAAAAACGCGACATGGGGTCGAGGGGGGAATGATGGGCTGAGCAGGAGGGTGAAAGAAAAGGGCCACGTGATCGATGCGATGAGCAATTGGCTCAAACAGCTGACGTAGCAGTGGTCTCCTTCACTTAACTCAATTAAGGAGTAACGCGCGCGTTCACTAGAAACAACGGCAACTCGCGGAGATCAATGTAATGAGCTGACATGGATCGATCAAAGAAAAAAATCTCGGTTTGGATCAAGGTCAGTAGAAGGAAGAAAGTTTTGAACGTATCACATGCTCTCTGGGATCCAATGTCCAATGAGTATAAAGTTTGATTAAAGTTGAAAATGCAAGAGGAAAATTTTGGTGGGAAGATAATATTAACAGGAAACGGTTTTATCACCTCCTATTAAGTAATCGAATCTATGCACGTCGGTTACACTATTTGGAATTCGACCTCACAACTTGTTTCCGCTTGTCATTGTGTCAAATCCGGCGGTCGTAAAAGGCCCGCACCTGTCACACACCGACGTGACAGGTATGAAACAATATCCGCACACATCACATTCCGCAACGATAGCTTCAAATCTTTTGAATCTAACACCCACAATCCTTTGAGTGTGCGCCTTGTTATCCAATGTAATCCCCTTCGCATTCCCTTCTTTTTACTTACTTTTTTTTTTTTTTTCCCTACACCCGCCATTTTCTTTTTACCCGCAACTCGAGTTCCGGCGTCAGGTGGAACGAACGCTCTGTTGCACTCCACCGTAATTGGGAAGAGAAAAAAAAAAAATTTAAACGTTGCTATGACAACGCATCTCATGTGGAAAAATGTCGCGAGTGGTTGGTAAAATTTTCTAAATGGGCATTTTATTATTTGCTGTGGTTTGTTTTTTTTTTTTTTCGGTCGCCAGTGGACTCTCCATCACAACCTTGACCTATTTCACTTTACGCCTCAGCGGAGTGCGTAAAAAATTTTTTTTGATTCCATGTCCATTCATCAATGACGTCTTAATGTTGTCGACTGCATAACGAGAGTCACATCCGAGCATGCGTGATGGAGTCTGGTTTCTATGGAGACGCACTGTTGCTTCGGGGAATTTGTCTGGCACGACAAACGCGCGCCATTTTGCTCGTAATCTTTTTTTATTGTCTCCTCGTTAACGCTAAGTATTTTGCAAGATGATTTGTAGCTTTTGGTGAAGCATCTTTCATTTCCCAATTTCTTATTTTCGGATATTTGGAATTTTTTTTTCTCGTCTTCGTCTTCTTCTTCGTCTTCCAAAATGGAAATTTAATTTATAATTAAGATTTATTATTTATCAAGATTGATTGATAATCACCTGAAAGAAAGGCCAGGTGAAAGGAAAGTTTAAATAGATGGTGTTAACGCATGCGCTGTTTGAAAATCCTACTTAATCCATTGAACTCTTTTAAGCCTTTTCCTCTTGAGATAATTTTTTTTTTGAAGGTTGAAACCAAAAAAAACTGAAATTTATTTCTAATTTATCTTCAGATTTTTATCTGTTCACAATGGACAATGGATGACATTGGAAGAATCAATCTGTGGTTTTTGTTTTTTCATCTGTAAATATACTAATGACAGGTAAGACTTATTGATGTGGTTGCAATCATTTGTTTGAAGGGAAAATTCATATGTGGAGTAATTATGATGGATCCACAAGTAATAATTGCTAATATTAGTTGTCTTCTTGAGAAAATAGTGATTGTGGTTTTTTTTTTCTTTTAAAAAGAGAAAAAAAAAAACATGAGTCATTTCACCGATCCGAATTCAAAAAACCAATTTCGGTTTTATATTTGTTTTCTCAGCTGGGGTATCGTAAATTTTCAACATTTGGTATTTATTTTTTTTTTATTTTTGAAAACTATTACTTTTTTCTTGTAAAGACTTGAAGTTAGTTAAAAGTAAAATTTTTAAAAACTTTTAGAAAAAAAACATCCACCAAAGCGTTTTTTATGAGAACTGCAACGTGACTTTAAGTACCAATGAGATGGTGGCAGTAAAGTCACATAAAATTTTGTGGTTCTCCCTATCTGACCGTCCACAAGAAAAAATTCTAAGCATCAATCACAATATTTTATAAAATAGGCGGAAAAAACAATTGAAAATAAACTGGAAAAAGTTAAAAAAATATACTAATTTTAAGATGTTTTGCAAAAAATTTGTTTAAATTGTCTGAAATTTGCAAAATTTAATTTCTGCCATGTAATGGAGAAAAATTATTTTCCAAATTTTTTGAGAATATTCTTTGGGATTAATTCCAGTTTATCCATTAACTATAATAATACAGAAATATGTTTAATTTATCAAACTATGAAAATATTTTATTTTTCTAAAACAGCATTTGAGATTTAACGGTTTAAAAAGTAATTACATCATCAATATTTTGTTCATTTAATGGGCGCTGATGTCCAGTGTGTTGTAAAGACGCTGGAAAGGAGAAGTAGGGTTTCGGCGATGAAGGTGGGAGGGTGAGATGAAGCCCTGGAGCGCAATTAATGTCAGCCGATCTAATGGAATTTTTTTTTCCTCATTTGGTCGGGGAAAATGAAGTGAGTTTGCGACTCATACATCATGTCTACGTGCGAGAATATTAAGTAGAAGGAGTGGTGTTGGGGTGAAACGGGAGGAGGAAAAAAAAACAATATGGCGTTGAGGTTGTTTGTGTTTTCAAACAAAGGTGGTTAAAATGTGAATAAATTAAAGAAGAAAATAAATTAAGTCATTAAAACGCCGTTAGTTGAGTTGAGCCATTTTCTGAAATTAGCCTCACTTTTTCTCAAAAGATGGTAGAATGTGGGCGGTAAGTTATAAATTGAGAAGTTGAGGAATTTATAACAATGATGGAGGAATTTTGTCTGGTGATCATCAAAATCCTAACGCCGCGTTTCCTCTTTCCTCGCTCCGTTGACTTGATGAGATGCGGGTGGGCAGACGCATGCACTTCTTTTCCCTCTGTGTCGTCCCTGCGAGCGGTTCTTCCAAAATTCATAAAGAATTCTGTAAAAGATGAAGAACAAATCTTCTTCGCATTCACCTTCCCCCCGACTAAAGAGAGAGAGAGGACAAAGAGTTCGCAGGGTACGATCAGGGGGCGTCCAGGGAACGCCATTGCATCCTCGATCAACGCTGAGATGGTCGTATCGATCCAAACGGACGCCACCTCACTTGGAAATTCGTGTATACGGGAGACGAGAGAAAACGTAGCTCCTCAACGACGCGTGCGTGTTTGTTTGCTAAAGGATAATTAACGAATTTAAGTGCAAAGACGCCAAAGGGACGCGCCCGTATCATCACGGACGCGGAACGAAAGCCGCATGTCGGCCACGCCCTCGTCTACCTGAGCCTTATGAATTACTTCCCACACTCCCTTTTTTTATTACTTGGTGACTGGCGTAATTTCACGTCATTAACCTCGGTATAGTGAAACATACGGGGTGATTGGTTCTTTGGTTTCACCAAAGGGGGCAGAGAAAGCTGACCACGTCCCTCATTAGTTGCACAAGAAAATGCCCCATAGGACACATTAATGACAGGGCATTGGCAGCAACAACAACAGTGGCCCCACATGATGACGTGTAAATGTTCGCTAGCTCCACATCGTCTACTAAATCCATTGCACACTCTTTAAGAAAAATTATATCATTAAGAAGTTCCTGTTACTCCAATACGATGGAAGATTTATCACTACTTTGTCAGTGTTTAATTACTTGTTCCGATGTGGCAATAAGCTTTGCTAGCCATTTTTTTACAGAAAAAAAAAAACAGGTGGAAGAGATATTTTCATGAGTAACTGGTCACCTTTTTTTTCTTTTCTATATATATTTTTCCACTCAGCGCGTTTCTGCCATGAATTTTCCATCAAGGGAAGGGAAAAAAAAAAAGTTTTTCGATCAAATGAAACTGTTCACCTGTATCTAAGATAAACGGAGTGTGTGACGTGTGAAGCAGAATAATGATTCGGCGGTTGTCGGTCTCGTTGAAACCGCGTTCGCACTTTAAAGAACCGCCTCGCGTTTCGCTCGTGTTCAGGTCAGGCGTGAATCCGATATCGGATGCCGTGGCGGCCCTCATGCCTCCGGTTTTCACACGGGCTTGAAACTAGGGGGCGTAAAATACAAAGGTCAAAAGCTGAAAATGACGTCATAAAAAGGGACAAACGACGTCACGTGTAAATGGAGTCATTTCAGTTTGAGTGGACTGCGAAATATGCGTTTCCCATTTTTCTTTTTTTCTCCCTCCTGTATGCGTTTCCATTCATCTTTTACGCATGGTGAAGCTGAGTCACGTGACGCAATAAATATGACATGTCACCACTTTGAAATGCAGAATCAATAAATACATTAGCAACAGTAGATCCTGGTTTACGTGAAATGTAATAACAACAAGTCATGAAATATATATTTCATGGTATTTCGAGTAGCTAAGGTGAATATTCATTCCTATTAAGATGTTTATTAAGATTTGTTCTTGTAAAACTATCCAGTTTGCTTATAACGAGGTTGGTAGTTTAATCATTTTAACACCATCTTGAAATGGAATCCGACAAAGTTAATTAAATGACGACATTAAGACCAACCCAAAACTCTCCAATTAGAAAACGTCTTTACTGATAATAAAAAAAATTAGATTCCACTCGATTTCTAGAAGAAAAAAGAGCCCTTCTCTTCAGCTAATGGAAGTCTTAAAATATTGTTAGTTGATGGAAGTAAAATTTGTTTCAATTAGTATTATGATTGTGAAACTAATTTGTAGGAGAAATTTGTTAAAAATTCATCTTGCAAGGAAAAGTTAATTCCATAAATGATCAAAAGCTCCGCCTGAGTCGAGTGGTGCTTCCCAGCAATACGCTTGAGATCAGGTGCAGTTTGTGGTGTCATCCGCTAATGAAATTTTCCCGTTGGCTGACTAATTCTAGTTTTGCCAGCCAATTTCGTTTTTGTGTCCAGCTGAGCCATTCGTGTTGATGGCGTTGCACTGCGAATGTTCGCTTCTTCCATTTCTTTACCCCTCTTATTTTTTATATCGATCCGCTGCAAAAATTTCATTTCTCATGCCGGCACGTGGTGTCGCATCAGTCGTCTCCCATAAAACTTTTTCTCGCAATGTTACCTGGGTAAAAAGACTCTATCACGTTAAAGTTAGGGATTTATTCTGTCGCTTTTTCTAAGTTTCTCTCGAATTCTACCATGTGTCTCTCGATTTATGACGTCACCAGCTGTTTCTTACAGATTCCAAACTCGTTAGTCGGTACGAAACGAAATTTGACTTCCTTGCTTTTTAATTTATCACCTCGTATTACAGCTTCACGTTTTGTTCATTAATTATTAGTAAAACGAAATGTGTGGAGGTAAAAAACACCAACAAGCACGTGCGTGATTAGTGTACGATAAACACATTTATTTATTGATTTGAAAGGTGAAGTGCCAAATGCAAACAAGGGAAGTCCAAGGACAAGATAAATACGCCGTTATTATAAACATTCATCACAAGCGGCAAAACCACAAGGGACATTTACAAGAGATTCACACACTTGCCATCGGGAGGGAGGGAAGAAGCCCGATAAATCATTGTATCCTTCCGCAGCTTTAACCCACTGTTATCACAATGTGGCATTGTACTGACCGAAACCTCATTCCAGAAGAAAAGAAAGAAAAAAAAACCTCTTCATAATCACTCCTTTCAAAAGAGAGCTGTTTCTATGCAGCCCATGTTCCTCTCAGATTTCTCCTTTGCGTTTTCCCTGCTTTTATCCGCGATGAATTTTTAATGCTAAACTACTTTTAAGTTGCGTTTGAATTTATCTTAGAACGGTTGCAAGAATTTATGTGGCGCAGTGAAGCTTAGTATTTATATGTATTCGGTTGATGATTGATATTAACAACGATTAGTTATTGCGTAGATTATGGTGAACCGCTGAAGTGCATCGACTCGGTGATAGCTCGACCAAAGGCTGGGCTCGAGTATGTGTTGCATGGTTGAAATCTGTTTCAAAAGTCACTTGCCAAATGGTGATTAACGTAGGTGCCGAAAAGGCATCTCCGTAAAGATGCAACATTCAGCGAGGTAATTCGCTACTGACAGCTGTTTGTACTTGGTCTAATGTAGTTTCATGTCTCTTGGCAATGCTTAGTTCCTGGAATTTGTGCTTGAAAACTAAGCAAACCACATCATGTGATCCAACGTTTGGAATTACCCGGATTGTCAAAAATGTGTGGTTTCAGTGATTATTGGTGAAAGATTTAATGTTTTCTTGTGTGTTGCTTCAAAAGCCAAAAATTAAATTATGTAGTCGTAGATGCTGTCTTTTTGTATCTCTCTCTTCTGTTGTAAAATAAAATAGTAAACATGAAAGCCTTGAAGTTGGAAACTTTCTTGTTTTTGTGTTAATATTTAACACGGAAGAGGCTTTCACAAGTCTTGGACTTGGAAGAATGCTATTTGTCTATACTTGGAGGGTTTAAAGGAATTGAGTAGTCTTGTCTTGCTTGACTGTTGAATTGCTGTTTACTAAAATCTTCACAATTTTTTCTTGGGTTTTTTAATCCTTTTACGTTTTTTTGTCTCTAAATGGAAGTGAAGTGAATTTTTGTTTAGAATTCTATGCATTTGTGAATGAAATTACACGCATGCTCTGATTTGCATACTATTGGATATTTGCATCCAAAGGCAATAAGAAATTAATTACGTGATAAAAATTCTGAAAAATCGATTAGTTTGAGATTAACTTGGAAGTAATGAAGCCTTTGTGTTTCTACAATAAATATTTAACTTCACTTGAAATTCAAGTCTAGTTTTCGACGGTTAAAAATTTATCACCGAGGAAAGCCTGAATTGGAACTTTCTTCAAAAACAACAAACTCTTGACATTTTTCTACAGCGTTTACTTTGAAAACAAAATTTCAAATTCCGTGTGAACTAACCTAGTAGAATATTAGATTATTTCTCATTAAATGCTTAAAAACTTGAACAACGCTCAAAGCAAGTTATGTTCACAGCTTTCAGTTTATTGACTTTAGCTATTGGTGAAATGACACATTTCGAAGAAGAAAAATATTGCAAAGGTCATAGTAAATGTCGTGATAAATAATCAGCTTTTATGACCTGACATCATCTTTCCTGAGAAACTTGTACAATTTATCTCAAGTTTTATTACAGACTATCATAATTTCAGAGAAATAGTGACATCAAAAATACAACTTTTAAATTATGTCCAGTTTTTTTGGTAGATAAAATTGAAAATCTCAAACATTTGGTTCCCAGATGATGAGATGGAACTCTAAGCCGGCAAATTCTGTTTATAGTTTCATACTCTCCATATGGAGATCAAAGAACGCCGGTATCTCCATAAAAATTATATGCTTTAAGAAAAACGATATTTGATTTGAGTAGACAGAGAAATCAAAACCATATGTAAACAAGTGGCAATTTCAAAGCGTCTAATCAGAATAAAAGGCCTGGCTTTGCTCACCATTAAACCAAGTTCACAAAGTGTAAGTTTAATGCCAAAGGCCAATCAGAAGCAAGAGCAAAAGATCAAAAGATGAAGCTGATTTACATGCAGAATAGGGGAGAGATCTGCAATCCACTGTTGTGGAATGTTACACGGCCTGCTTTGCAGACCACTGCTATCTCCACATTTATGGTATTACCTCAATCTACTCCAGTGATGCAATTTCTGCAGCAAGGGGTTCATTCAGAGCATGTGATCACTATACCTAACCCCTCTTACACAACTCCAGGAAAATAAGAATGATGGGTCTGATAGCTGGCGATAATAACTGCAATTCATGGTGTGCAATATTAAGACAAATGCAGTATTGAGAAAATGACTATGCTTGAACATGAAAAACCAATTTGGTCAGTGTTATTTCAAAATATTTTAAAATTCACCCACTATTCTCTGGAGAAATATCTATCTCCCTATTTTTTTTTTCTTTTTCCTTCCTATTTGATTTCAATTGATTTTTCAGTCACGGTGTTTCAAAGAAAATTCCTCTTGATTGTATTGAATAGAAACCTCCTCTATTTCACAAATAATCCCAAGGAAGTTGTACCGACTGCATAGAAACTGCAGATTCCACTCCATTGAATCTTTCGACTTAAAACAAAGTACCCTGCACTACACTTCTTCAACTTCCTGTTGCACTTATTTCTATGGCTGCTACTCCGTTTCCGCTTCTACAATTTCAGGTTGGATTCCCTCATCTCTGATGTTGTACCGAGGCTTCTATACTCTTGTTTACTAATAGCTTCATTACTTTTTTTTCTCTATCTCTCGTCCTGGACTAGTGGTGGTTTGAGGAAGGAAGGTGAAATGGAAGCCAAGTTCCGTTTTCTCTCTTGAGATAAATCACCACTTCATTACCAACATGTGACGCTTCCAATGAAAAAAAGAAACTTGAGCAAGAATGGAAAAAAGACAACTCTTGAGATTCAGGTTTTATTCCACTACTTTTAGCAATTTAATTTCTTGTATAAACAAAAGATGGGATGTTGAAATGAAGTGATAAAACCGTGAACAGGCGTAGTTATGAAATGCAGTAAAAAGATATAGAAAATAAAGTTACAGGAACTGAGGTTTGACATTTCATTCCAGTATCACTTCAAGTTTGATTTTTTTTTTCTTCCTCAACACATAATCGGTTAGCAGATAGAAGAAGAAAACTCAATTTTCTCACTCATGTCTGGGAAGCCATTATTGATTTCTCCAACAACATATGCACGTGCCACTTATTTCGAACACAGCACCCACGCATGCGCAATTGTGTGCCTTTTCCAACCTGTCACTAGCTTTTGTCTGCTTCAGCTACAAACAACAATCAAAAACTGAAGGCGATGTCGCTCATCGTGTAACGACGCTGCAATAGACAAACGACATCAGTATCAAATACGGCGTTTATTTAAGACAAGCTGCCAAATTGAAATTCTTCATCTTTGTCGTTTATTTGACAATGTGCATGACAATTGCTCATTCATCGTTTTCTTTTGAAACGTTAAAAGAAAAAAAATATTGAAAACTGATTTAGATCACTCTGAATGATCATCTCTCAAAGTTTTGTGCTTTAAACTGTCATAATAGTTTTTCGTATATTGAAGAAGCCAAAAATTTAATTACTCTAGAATAATAAAATTATTGACTCCATATGGCAAGTAGAGAAACTTAGGTAGAAGCTCACATCACGTGGATTTAATTTAATTTCCAAATTTTTCATTCCAATTTTTTTTCATTGCTGAATCTTGGAGCAGAATGAAAAATAAGAGAAAGCAAATTAAATTTCTACCAAATTGCCAAAGAAATGCGGAATAAGAAATTGAAAAAAGATGGGAAACAGAATACACAAGACTTCATCTTACATCTACGTTCAACTCACATAAAATGCAATAAATTTGTTTGTTTTGGTCTTAATTACTGCACTGTTGGCGGTTACAAATTAACATCTGGCGTGTTTATTAAAACACTTTCAGAAACTCCAAATACTTGAACAAACAAAATTAGTCGGCACACGAAGTTCGTTAATTGTGATCGGTAAAATTATCCAGGTCCCCACGGATTTGTGAGCCATAACCTCAGTGCACTCTTGGGACGTGAAACTGCGTTGCCCAGTGCAAAAATTGCACTATAAACTCAAACTGACATTAAAGTCAACTTATCTTAATTATGTTTCATATGAAATTGGATGACGTCTTTTAAAGGGTGCCGGAGATAGCTTCTTCAGGAACTAGTCTATTTTTATACTCAGGCAATTGGGTCAGATTTGCTAACTTCATCAATCTTTTATCAAGATTCTTCACAAGTTAAAATACGATAAGCTCGTCAAAAGCAGGCGCCGTGAATTAGATTGCTGATATTTGCAGTAAAAGGCAAACAAAGTGAGCAAATGAGGGTGAAATTAGTAGAAATTACCCCCAAAACGAGTGAAACACGCAAAATAACGTCTCCTCACGCCCATGTGCGTCATTTTAGAATGGGCCAGAGTCAACGACGTGTGTCATTCATCGTTTCCGTCGCGTCTTCCCCTTCACTTGACTCGAAGGTCGGTCTGCAAAATACAACTGCACTGCAGTTATAGTTCTTTACAACTTTAATTGTCATTTTCCATGCACTTTATTTTCTTCTTTAATCCACAAAAAAAAAAAATTACAAATTAAAAAAACCTAATCTTCATGTGTTGGCAGTTCAGGGCAAATTGGTTTCAATTCACTCGACGTCACTTCTTTCCATTCAATTTTTTTTTAATTTCCCCTTACATTTTTTTGTGTCTTCACTGGAATTCCGAGTCAATATGAATGGTGACACGAGCAGATGGCACAACGAAAACCAACAAATTTAATAACATTTCCCCTTATCCTGCCCTTCTAAAAAAAAAAAAGATATAAAAAAAAAAAAAAAAACAAACGAGAAGAAACCTTCAAATGATGTCACCAACCCAACCGACACTCGTTACAACAACATCTATCAGTAATTCAACAATCTTTTTTCTTCCTGTCGTCTTATTTACAAACGAATCACCACAATTCGTCACCCACAAACGTGCCATATCTTGTTTATGCAGATCAGCGCTACTATAGCGCGACATTGATAGTCGTTCTAATTGCTTCAAGGTGTGTTTTACGAGAACTGGAATTTTATTAATAATCGGAACGCTTGTGAGGATTAAAACTCCAGTGCCTGTTTAATTTTAATGAAATATGCATACCCTCACACTCTTAAACTCATTTTGATTGAAATTACGTCACAAAAAAGACGGTCGATGTATTTGAGTGGCTTCGTTGCGTCCATAAAACGTGAGTTTTCTCCTTTTTTTTTTTTTTTGCACACGTCGCATTCCTTTCTTTTATGCATTACAACCGGTCGGATTCCATTTTCCCGCCTTCACTGCGATGCAAACGCAGCAATAAATTAACGTGTTGTTCCTTTTTTCTTGCCATTAGCAGTGGAAAAACATTATTCAAATAACGTCACGAAACATAAATCCACGTTAATCCATATAGATTAAGCCACACTCTGAAACTTTATCGTAAACAACATGCGTTCCGACATAATATTTTATTAATTAATTTTTTTCTTAAAAACTTTTTTTTCCCCCAAATTTTCTTCGGGCGCGACACTAACGCTAGGGTTGTTTTCCGTGCCATAAAGCGTGTGGCGTCTCTCGCCCCACTGATTTGTAGTTTGCCTCGTATCATAAGGGCACGTGCTTAGACGCAGTGCGCTTGCGTCGAACTAGAAAATGCTGACCTCTGTTGTAAAGAGGGGCAAAGGCGTTATGTGCGTCCATTTAAGCGCCTCTGACCACGTTCCAAAAGCATCCATTAACGCGTCGCAATCTGCTTTTGTGTTGATGACGTCATCGAGGCAATTTGCAGTGCTGAAAGTTCTTCATTAAAACACATCTTCCTCCGAACAGCTTCAACTTTAACGAGGTCTGCAAAAATGTTAAATAGCCTTGGGATACTTTTTAAACTTTTTAAAATGTTAAGTCCGTACAAATAGCGACCACATCTTAAAGGATATCAGTGACGTCATTCCTAATCGTTAAAATATTTGCAAAAGTAAGCCGCAAAGTTCACACAGCCCGCATAATTTTCCACAATTTAAGCAATGTGATTTAAATTTTCAATGCTTGATTTACAAAATGTTTAATTCAATTTTTCTCCCGAAGAAATCCCTCAATATAATTCATCAACAAAAATCATCCAGTCACAACATTTTATCTTGGGTCCGAAAAACAGCTTCACAGAAACAAAATTTATTGCACTGATACGCGGAGGTGGAGTCACTATTCCGTGTCATCGATTTTTTTTTTTCCTTCCTTCTTTTATCAGAATAAATCAGCAGACAGTTCGTGAGTTAATGTTAATTATCAGCCGCCCAAGTTAACAGAACAGGGCAGTCATTTATTATTTTTCATCAAACCATTCTCTCTAAATTCGCCTCCCTGGAGATAAAACTAACGATCATTTCACATTTTAAAAAATTATCCTCTAGAACTTTTAGGCTTCATGAATAAGTTAAGAGGTGTTTAAAATTTTATTACTGCCATGCAATGAGAATCGAACATTAATTATGCTGAAAAATAAGACTTACAGTGGGTTTTTGGTCACTATCACCAGGACTAGCTTCCCCGGGCGAAGCCGGGAGGGGAAGCTAGTTTTCTTATATTTTTTAAAAACGTAATCTCATGCATGCATTTATTCATGTGAAATTTCTATTTTCGTATGAATTAATCAATTACTTTGTTTACGTAAAATATCATATCTTGGTTACAACAGTATTTATACAATTTTCAAGCAATGCCTGGCTTTTTTTTAAAAAAATCAACAAAAGTAAAGTCACCCTAGGAAACAGTTTCCTGTGCTTTGCGTACCAGTTAGTGACAATCCACAACAACTATAATTATTGATGCAGCAGGAGACATTTCAGTTTTTATGCTCTATTTATGTTGTTGTTTCGTGGGAATAGCAGTGGCTTTATACTAATCAAAGCACTTCTTTTATTACAACAAAACAGACAGCATTTTAATACCCTTTTCACAATAATTGGGTGAGTGGAAAACTTTGCTCTTAACTAAATGCTGTTGCAATATGAGATTCGGGTGTTGGAGAGTTAAATCACGGTTTGTATCAAGGAGTGTGAAATCCAGCGGGAGTTGACAGTGTTGAAGGGTTCGACCGAAGGACAAATTGTCGTGACATGAAACTAAAGTCCTCGTTTATTGATTCTTTTCTTTAATCCCTGTTTTAGATGCGCATTACGTACATGTCAGGCGTATAAGGTCTAATTAAGAAGTAGGCTCTCAACAGGTAAGTCATTAAAATTTTCATTCTTTTATTTTATTTTTTTGTTTTTGTAAAAAATAATTTTACCCTAAAAATGGACGAATCGCCTAATGATTATTAGTTAATGAATCTAATTAGTCGCGGTGTGGGAAATTTTTTTAAGAAAAACTGCAGATTAATTTTTAATTGAAACGTAATCCTTAATATACAATCCGCTTAAAATCTTAATTGGATAAAACAGAGAGGTGACGTAAAATCATCAACTTGTCAATTCTAAGACATTTCCTTTCACGTCACGTTGTTTATCGATTCAACCAGAATCCAATAAATCGATGAAACGTCGCTCGATAAATGGAACGCACACTCTATGTCACGTGCATGCACATTCTTTTGTCCACTCTCTAGCTACCTGTCACTGGAAAATTGGAGAACAAAATCTTAGCCATTTGTCTTTTCAAAATGACTGCTTTGTAAATGACTTATCCTGCATTTGACGTGTGCTGCAGTGAAGTTGTCATTGCTGGCGGTGCTTTTCGATTTAATTTCAATAAAAATTCAAACTTAATTTAAAATTTGTTTTAATTTCCCAGGTTGTTCGGGGGGTGGTCCTGAGGCTGGGCCACAGATGTCGATGCGGGATGCCCAACAAGGCGGCCGCATTCACCGTGCTCAGTGCCATCGGATTATGCAATTTGGCCGCTTTTGTGCTTTTCACATCTCCCGCCAGGCAAATCACTTTTTCTTATTTGCCGTTGGGCGATATAAGTAACGATACGTCACGTCATCACACCAACAACACTTTAAATGATCCAACATTCCTCGAACGGACGTTAATGGCGGCAGGAGAGAAGAAAACGCAAATAAGTAAAGATGAATTTTATAATTATTAAATAAGTAGTATCTTAATAATTCCTTTTATATCCAGAAAAAATCACAACGCCGCATCCACAAACCAACAAACACCAACCAGTGACGGGTAAAACAAACCAAATAACAACCACGTCACGTCCATTATCAACTGTAGAGCCACCACCAACACCACACGTCGATCCTCACGATTACAATTACGTGGTGAATCAACCTCATCTGTGTGCAGGCGTCGAGCCACCAATGTTAGTAATCTTTGTGTGTACGTCATTGACAAATTTTGACGCCAGGAGTGCCATAAGAGACACTTGGGGTTCAGTTGCGAGAAACAGCGTTTCCAAAGATATAGTGCGTCTTGCATTCCTTCTAGGTAAAAGTTTAGATTCGCACATTAATAACTTGGTACAAGCCGAAGCTGCAAATTACTCAGACGTAATTCAAGAGGATTTTCTAGACACATACAACAATTTGACATTAAAATCCGTTATGATGCTCAAGTGGGTGAATGCACATTGCCCCAGGGCTCAGTTTTTACTTAAGACCGATGACGATATGTTCATACATGTTACAAATCTTCTCAAGTACCTGCACGTGGTGAAAAAACGGAAACGACTTCTATTTGGACGATTGATGCGTGGCGCAAGACCGTTTCGCCAAAAGACGTCAAAATGGTACGCACCAGTGGCTACTTATCGCGAGCGCGTCTATCCAGATTATCTCTCCGGGACTTCTTACGCCATGTCAATGGATGTGGCGCGTTCATTGCTCAACGTCACGTTAAAGACGCCTCTTTTTCACTTGGAGGATGTTTACATTACAGGCATCTGCGCCAGGCGTGCGGGAATCCCCAGACGTCACTACAGCGGTTTCACATATGAAAGACGAACTCCGACCGGATGTGCCTTTCGTAATGCCATATCAGGGCACAAGGTGAGTCCGACGGACATGAAAAAAATTTGGCAGGAACTTAAAACGGTCAAGAAAAACTCGTGCCGTTAATCAGTCGATTTGTGACGTCAAGTGCGATTTGATTGATGCGAGTTGATAAGATTTAGGTCAAGTCCCGTCATAACCACTGCAACTAAGAAATGAATGAGGTCGTCGTTCTTTTTCTTTGTTTTATTGTTGACGATAAATTCCAGTTTCTAATGAACTATGATGTCATTTGTGGATTTTTGGTATTTAACAAATGTGATGTCATTTGTTGCTCCCATTTTATAAAAATATTATATTATATATATAAAAAATGAAAACTGCAAAACATGATATTTTCTAAAAATGCGAGTCGAAAATTATTTTGACAAAATAATTGAAAAGTAAATAAAGACATTTAAAAAAATTATAAATTTTTTTTATTGTCTTTAATTATTTAAGTTGTAGTGTTTTTCCACTCAACTGTGACCATGTAACAAATACCTGGAATATTTATTTCATGTTGTTTTTTTTTCTTTCTTCCCATAACATGACCTGGCATTATTGTTGTTGAAAGGTTGTAACACTAACCGGTATTATCTAAATAACATCTCTTGTGTCAGAGGTGTTGATAAAAATCTGAGCGTGTAAAAAAAAATTCTTTATATTTACGGAATAATCAAATATCTTCAGTCACGAGTTGAGAGTGCATGAAATATGCATCGATTATCCTTTTATCGATATCGACTTTTCTTCACGCTACATCGTAAAGCCAAACTCGATAAAATTGATTATTTTTTATTTCAACCATGCAATGTAGTCCTGGTTATCGGCTAAGGTCTATAATCCGTTTTGAATCGATATTTTAATTTCGTTGCTGAATTTGGGGCGAGGAAAATGTTCGTTAAGCAAATACTCCCAGAGTTGTGCGTAGATTAAATCCGTAACGATGTATTCGAAGAGTGGGATTATTCGCTCAGCCCGCTGGAATTGCTAGATTAGTTAGTGTTGATTCAATTATTTGGGCAGGTTCGATGGAACATTTCAAACTTCGGGTCTTATTGACTTCCAGAACATTGAATTTTTAAAGTAGAAGTTTGGAGCAAACAAACCAAGACTTAGAAATTCATTAAACGTGAGTTGGAAGACTTTTGAAGGACAGTAGTGACTTCATAGACATTTTTATTTTTATTTGTTTTTTCTCCCGCGATGTCGGAGCTTAAAATAATGACGTCAGTTAATTGTGCATGGAACCAATATTAAGGCTGAGGCGGTAATCAGCCGTGAAATTTCCCTCGGGCGGATAATTGGGCCACGAACAGCGGAGTGGAACGCCGAGTCAAAGGATCAGCCCAATTGGGGGTCATTACGTCACATAACGAGATAAGAAATTAGGCGGAAAAAAAGAATAACCACTCGTTGCCGCAAATTCCTTCGTGACGTCATTTGCGGCTGAATAAGGTGGTTTTAAGATTTTACAGCGTCATCAGTTGTCCAATTTGGTCCATAGGTCGTTTGGAGCATCGTAGGCAAAAGAATAAAACAAATAAAACAGAAAAAGAAAGAGAAAAAAGTGGGATAATAAAGCGGCATTTTATGAGTGAAACGTGCGGCAAAATATGATGAATGAGTGAAAAATGCAAATCACGCAAAGAGGCCTGACTTGAAAGTGGGCAACTTTTGGCTTATAACATGCGAATTTAACAATTCGAGTTCAAAAAACAATCATTACGGTATAATAAGGCTTGAAGATGTGAAGTCGGCCATTAGAGGTCAGGGCAGAAGCAGTTGACCCACAGCCCTAGGGCAGAAATTGCCTACTTCCGGTTCTGAGGAGAACCTCAGCTGGTGATAGTTCCTTGAGAAATTTAATACCTTTTTGAGACGCAGGTGAAGCAATTTACGGATTAAAAAAAATATAACAAAATTGATGCAACTTTCAAATGAAGAGGTAAGAAAGATTTTCTAGAATTAAGGACGAGAAAACACTCATTATTTTTATTTTTTTTTAAATAAAACAAGAAATTATAGAAATGATTCCACGGGATTTCCGGATTTTTACATGCCCAGGTAACATCAAAGTATAATCTAAACAAAAAAAAAAAAACCCATTTTTTTTTATTTCCAAACCCTAACCCAAAACGTCGCTCGCATTTCTTAGCTCACGGGTCAAAAGGGGTCGAACGACTTCGATTTTTATCTCCTTTACCATCATCATCACTTTCAGTCTCATCTTTTTTCTATGGATATGGCTTAAAGATGGGTTGAGTAGTCATGGGAAAAAACCGGTACGAGATTGGTTGGTACCTCAAAACGAAATGCACATTAACCCCCACCCGTATCAATTCATCATTAACCGCAAAGATGCGTGTGGTTCAGCTACTTTGAATTTACTCGTAGCCGTCGCGTCGAGCCCGTCTCACTTCGACCGACGTGACGCCATTCGTCAAACATGGGCTCGCCACAAACACGGTCGTGTTCGAGTTTTATTTTTTCTCGGTTTGCCCAGCGACGTGACAATTCAACAACGAATCGAAACGGAGAGTGAAAAATACAAAGATGTAATACAAGAAGATTTTATCGACGCTTATGTAAATCTAACCTTAAAAACTGTCATGGCACTTCGATGGACAGCTTTATTCTGCCCTCGAGCAGAGCATTTTTTCAAGACAGATGACGACGTGTTTGTCAATCTTGGCCGACTCATCGAACACGTCCAGCACGAAGCAAAACCGAAATGGATTTTAGGTTGCATCAAACAAAAGAAATCGCCTAGTCCGATTTCTTTGAACGGTGCCCCTGTGCCCAATTTTGGCCACCCGCCTTTCGTTGCAGGAGCTGGTTACGTCATTTCGGGTGATCTGGTAGTGCCCCTTTTTCGAGCGTCTCTACGAACGCCCTATTTACCCGTCGAGGACGTGTTCATCACGGCTCATTGCGCACGCGCTTTAGGAGTGCATCCACAACATCACGACGGCTTCACCTGCGGAGAGCGGCTGCAAAACGATTGCCACGTGACTCGCCACTTCACTGCTCATCACGTGACACCGGATAAACAACACGTATTATGGAAACTCGTTTCTGACCCCCAAAGACCTTGTGATGTAACAAATTAATGCTCTTGTAATCGCACTACTGGTTTGCTTTCAAATAAATCACCTTGAACTTCAGACTTTTTGCATTTTGCTGACCTAACTTTCCAGGTAAAAAATTTGCAAAAATTTTTTGTAAAATAATTTTGTAAAATATTTATTTTACAGATTATCAGACAAAAAAAGAGATTTACCCAACATCATTTTACTTGCAAAATTTAAAAAAAAATTTATTAATTTTTATAACAAAAATTTACTCAGCTTTTACAAATTTTTCATAAGAAAAATTAAATTTTGTTTTCTCGGATTTACTTGGGTTAATAACTTGATACAGGAAAATTAGGTTACGTTTTATTGATTTTTATTAGGTCAAGTAACTCACTCGCTGCAAAATATAATTTATTTTTATTTAGACTCATTTCCGTTCCTACAATTCCGGAAGTACATCATCCTTATCGTGGTCCTCTTAGCACATGTGTGTTTATACATCTACCTCATCACTCCTACTTTAAAATCCAGCGGTGCCATTCAACCATCTCCTCATATCCTCAATTACTTTCCCAAAACGGATTTCTCCATTCGCAAGTTGGACGCTCACCTTTACAATTACACCATCAATAACCCTCATCTGTGTCCTGAATCCCAAATCCTACTCTTAATCGGTGTATGTTCATCAGCGCAAAACGCACACATGCGCGATGCTGTACGCACCACATGGGGTCGAGTTGCTATGCAACGACCGGATGTTCGACTCGCGTTTATGTTGGGCAGGTAATAAAACCAGTAACAAACTCTTTAATTCTCAATTAAAAGAATCGATCAATCACTTCAGCCCTCTGGACAAATCCATCCAAACCACGATCGATCGAGAGTCTCGCACTTACAAAGACATCATTCAAGAAGATTTTTTGGACACTTATTTTAATTTGTCAATCAAATCTGTTATGTTACTTAAATGGGTTTCTCTTCACTGCTCGCAAGCTCTTTACGTACTCAAAGTTGATGACGACGTGTTCATCAATACGCCCAGACTACTCATTTATTTGAACGCAACGAGATATTCGAGACGACAATTATTTGGTCATATGAATGAAATGGCACAACCCAATCGATCGCGAGCATCCAAACGTCTTCCTCTATTGGCTGCGTACCGTAGTAAATATTTTCCAGACTACCTGGCAGGTGGCGCTTATGTCATGTCGGGTGATGTTGCGCATGCGTTATATTCAACAGCTCTCATGACACCCCTGTTTAGGGTTGAAGATGTTTACGTTACAGGTCTTGTAGCCAAAAAGGCTCATGTGCCTAGATTTGACCACGGTAATTTTCGAATGGTCAAAGCCAGCAATGCGTGCGAATACAAACAAGCCATCTCGGGACACGGATATGAAGCGGAAGAAATGAAAGAAACGTGGTGGAAACTATGGAAGGAATGTAATTAACCACCTGAGGCGAACAACAGGTGAACCCTTTTCACACGTCTGATACCTGTTGATGAAGTTACGCATTAATCATCAATTTTTTTCATTATTGCGATTTTTCAGTATTTTTTTTTTTTACTTCTTAATTACGTAATTGTGGCTACAATGGAGTTGCCGAGAAACAAAGTTCCTTCTTAAATTTATTAGAAAATTGTTATGTGGAAATTTTTTGAAAAAATAAAACACGAAGTGTTCCTTGTTTTGGAGCCTTTTAGAGGTTTAGGGTTGTTCAATATTCCAAAACATTAGCAATTGCTCTTGAAAATTGTTGTCATGTTAATTACTTCACATTAGTAGTCACATAGCGTCGAAGAAACCAACTTCCACGTTCACAACCCTTTATTTATTCATTTAAATTTCTGAATTATAATAGGTTGGTCATGGTTAAGTCAACCGCACATGTAAATTACCAATTCAACTAAAAGGCTGTGGGTACTTACTACTTAGTTTCATAATTTAACAGTAGGAGCCGCACGGGTCTGTGGGCAATCCATGTGGTTTTTAGTGTGCATGCGTAGCAAGGTACGTAGAACTTATGCGTAGGTCTTCGGCCATGTCATAACGCAACGAGTAAAGTTTTATATTTAATTTAGGTCGTAACGGAACATTGGCTGTAACGGGACGTATTAGAGGAAAAGATTACAGAATTCCGCCGACTTATCATGTTTTGAGAACGATTTAACTGTAACGACACAGAGAACATGTTGTGCCTGTCACAATTTACTGCATTTCATGTGTTACGCCGTGATATCATTGCTCATTGACATCCGGTATTCTTCACAACGATCGACAGGGGAAGGTAAGATATTACTACTTCAATAGCTTTAATGTAAGTTAGAAATCAATAGAGAAACCAATTAAACCTCGAAAATCAGAGATTGTAAAAGGCGCCTGATAAACCAAATTAATAACGGCGGCTTGAAAATTTTAAATTATTAAAAAAATCATACTTTAGGAATGCCTCCAACTCTAAGTAAATGTGTAGTAATCAAATACACACTTAATTTTAATTAACCAACTGAAGACATCCCCTTTATCACACAATTATCAGCGTCGTTGGCTAAGTGATACAAAACAGACTTTTATTCTCTGGCACATTTAATGACCTTTACAGTTGGTTTACAATTAAGCACACTATTTAATTGATTAGTAATTAAACGCGATGTTGTACAACCCTAAGAGATGATGAATGTTGTTTTCATATATCACAATTCCCAGTAAGAGTACAAAATTAATTTTTCTCTATATGGGAGTGGATATTCTTACCCTTTGGATTACCGTGCGGCTCCTGCCGTTAAAGGGTGGTAATAATCACCCATAGTCTTCTAGTTGAATGATTGCGGCCGTTAAACGTTATTGGGAATTAAAAAGTTTATAGTTTACGCTTTCCGAGAAATACAACTTATAATCTAATCTTAATTTAAAGTTTATAGCGAAATAGCAGTTACTAGGGTAGAGGTTAAATCTTATAATGCTGCATTTATCACTGATAATTGTCAATTTTATAAATTTTATTTACAATATTAATATGATACGCAAAAACTGTAGCTTGCTCCGATTCCCATCTGAATACATCTAAAAGTCAATAGTCGATGCAATAACTCATACAGTATAATCCAACTGTCAAATAACTACTTTCTTATGCACGAGGTGGCACCACTTGTCGATCAAAACAACTCTAAACAGACACATCAAAGGCGGCCTATTTAATACGAATATTGATGTTGCCAATTTCACATTAATTTTTAACATAGGAAAGAGTTTCATCTTGATTTTATATTTTTTTTCTTTTTAAAATTACAAACTTTTCAAATTTACAAACTGAACTCTAGAATTATCTTATTACAAATAAATATTTTAAGTTATGATTTTGGATTTCTGTCAAAAAATGCTTGGCAAATGTAAAGGGATCATTCGTTACAAAAGAAAAACAAAAATTTCAACATTTAAAATTCTTTTAAGTACTACAAGATGATTTTCATTTTTTATTACATTTATTCAAAAGCTCAAGGATCTCAGTCTGGCTTTTCATCTGAGGCGATAGATTTTGTTGTCAATTATACACGGACCCTCCTCCTCTTGGCATATATCCAAACATTGTTACAGTTGGTGCAGGTATCTACAAAGATGGAAGAGTGAAGCACACAAGTATCTTCAAAACTGAATGACATCTTGTTGCGGAAAATACAATTAGGTATGATTAACCCAACATGAGGTATATACAATCTGAGAAATTTTACCTTAAATGTAATTTAAATATTACACGTTTTTCTTTTTACAGTCATCCACCTATCGCACCGTTGAATTTACAATATAGCCACAACGAGATGTTAATAATACCTGGGGGTCAAGCAAGTTTATTGATAACCTCTTATCATTTTCCATTCTTTGTACGTAACAATCTTTTTTTATTTATTTGCTATCCCCAGGCATTTGTGTTATCGAATAACTTACACAACAATGAACAACACAACATATTATTGAAGTTCATGACTCAAGCCAAATGACATAGGTTAGGTCTCCTATGTCCTCCTCATTCCCTTGAGGTAGTGTGCTCTACTGGATGCAACTAGAAACAATCAGCCAAGAATGAATTTCATTGTTCGCGTGCTTTGTCTTAAAAAAAGCTTTTTTTGGCCGTACGCCTATCTTCTTGCGCAGAAGAGTAACCTGAATAGAGAAAAAATTAAATTAGAAAATATATTAAAAAAGAACAGAAATTTCTACTCTAAAATTTCTTGCATCTCAAATCTAAAAAGTGTTGTATTAACCGGAAGCAATTTATGTTTCCTCTTGCAAGAGACAAACGACCCACATAAGAAAAAACTGTAAACTGTACATCTGAAAAAAGACCCAGAAAGTATACAAAGAATCCGATTGATAAGTCTAATATGATAAAACTCCAACAAAATGTCCTTTATCATTCTTACCCTACTGTGATGGACCAAAACGGCGCGTCCATTGACTATCTTTTATCTCAAGATTTAAGGAATTGAGGCGCCAAGTGTAATTTACGATGTCTGCACCAAACATTGAACTTCTAAAAAAGACCATAATGCGTCAAGAAAACCATTTCCGGGCGTGTGGCTTCTGGTTTCATCTGTGGTTCAAACTAATTGCTGGTAAAACAAACGAAAAGACCAAAAGACAACCCTACAATATTTCATTTCACCCTTAACCTTATGTTGAAACAAATCAGTTGGACACCTCAGAATAGAAAAAAAACAATGTTCGAAATTAGGTGTCAAAAAATTAAATTGAAAACGTCAATAACGCTTGCAGTTTATAAATTACCCGCGTTCAAAGGCAAGACTGTGCCCCTCGCTGCAAAAAGACCTTTAATTTAAAAGTGTAATCCAAATCGGAGACGTTTAATTTTTTTAAATTAACTAATAATTACATTGCGCATCCTAAAATACACATTCTAATCTAAATTCGTGGTTCCGTTAAAAGTCGAGCTCAGTGCCCTCTGATCCTCAAATATAAGGAAAATTTTTCATTCAAATACGTTATATTTTGCCAAAAATTCTGTCATTCTACTACCAATTAGTATGAATAGACCAACACTGTTATTACTGCAGAAATAAATCGAAAAAGTGAAACACTAGATTGATTATGAATGGCCTTTAGTTAAGGTGGAAAAAAGAATTAACCAGGACTATTGAAAATGTGGTATTGCATTTGTGGTGTCTTTCACGAGCTACTGTAGTTAAACGGTGACCTTAAAACTACCGTATTCGTCACAAGCGCCATCTCTATTTCATTTCCTGTTATGGAATACGGTCGTGGAAACGTCAAAGCAAGTGTTTCTACATTATAAAGGTTATTTAATCCTTGTAATTAGTTTTAATGAGTAATGATTTATTCGTAGTTCATATTTCAGATTCTGATTGGAATAGATCGGGTTCCTTTCTTCCGATGATTCAAGCGAGGCTCAGCGTAATGAAAAATTCGAATGAGAGATTTAATTAAACAAATAATATCTAGGACGAACTATTGAGACTTTTACTTACTACTGGCGTGGAACAATATTTATATTTCCTCTTGCAATTTATTAGATAGATTAGAGAGATTAGATTAGATAGATTCAACACGGGTAAAAAAAATTTATCTTGTTACAAGAAGATTTTTACCAAATTCTTTTTCCAAAGGTTCACGTACAAAATTCAACATTGGCTGGTTGAGTTGTAATTGATACTACAGCCGCTGACTATTAGTTGGAATAGCAGCAGAAGCTCTTTCGGATTGGAATATCATTACATCACAGTATGAAACAAAATAATTAAAAATCAACATACAAAAATCTTAATAAACTACATAAAGTTAATTTTATTATATAAAGTTAACTGTACAATTTTTTGTTTTTGCAAATTTCAATTTAATAAGCAAAAATGTATGATAAGTTTCCTGTAGGAACATTTTAATTTAAATGATTTTTAATCTCCTTTTACAGGAGATACGGTAATGCTTCTTGCAGCAGTCATTCTTCAATAGGTCACTTTATGTCAAGGGTTTTCCATTACACAAAGGTATACATATTTACTGTGGCCTTAAAAGTATTATTTACACATTAATTTACACTTTTGTCCTGTAGTCTTTTGAATGCTGATTTCGCTTCCGCTATAGTACTTATTTCGTTTGGAGCTCTTTTAGGAAAAACTAGTCCCATTATAATTTCTTGTCAAGACCATCATTGGAATCGCCATTTTCTGCACTAATGAATGAATGGTTTACATTTATTTGGAGTAAGTGCGACATCTTTAAACTCAGGGATTTGCTTTAAAATTGTCAATACTTAACTTCTCTTTAGCTGTAGCGGTATGTTGCGTTACATCATTTGCAGTTTTCATCAGCAGTTGATAAGCACAATAGATTCAACACGGGTAAAAAAATTTATCTCGTTACAAGAAGATTTTTACCAAATTCTTTTTCCAAAGGTTCACGTACAAAATTCAACATTCGCTGGTTGAGTTGTAATTGATACTACAGCCGCTGACTATTAGTTGGAATAGCAACAGGAGCTCTTTCGGATTGGAATATCATTACATCACAGTATGAAACAAAATAATTAAAAATCAACATACAAAAATCTTAATAAACTACATAAAGTATAATTTTATTATATAAAGTTAACTATACAATTTTTTAATATCTTTTTTTAATAAATTTTATTACCTTTTATGAGCAGAAATTCAAAGCGCTTTTTGGAGCATTCTCAGAAAAGAGTGTGTAGTGCATGTACAGCTAAGAGGGCATTTTTTCGATGTTTTGGCAGCTTCAAAATACTTCCATTCACATAAGCTCGCCTTTCCGCCTCCGTTGGAAGTTGTCTGCAAAGGAATTTGCAAGCAAAAACAATTAGAAGTTCTAGATAAGCTGTATTAATCTATTGATTTTGGCCTATTATTTTATAGCTATGAATCATCCTGTTTAGCAATTGGAGTTGCAACTTTTGTGATATGGCTGACTAATGGTTCCTCTTCTGTAATTTCTCAAAGTCTTGGTTGTCGAAGATGAACTACTTCTACTACATTTCTACTAATGCGATTCGAAGAAGTTCGACAGAGTTCAAACAATGCATAGTTACTGTGAGAAAGACTCACCAGTGATAAGTCCCCCATCGTGTTCTGGCTCAGTGGGAATCAGTCCTAAGTTGCATATTGACCATGCTAGTTTGACGCATCAGCATCTCTTTCTTGTTGGGTGAGCCTCCACTTCTGTTGTATAAGTGTCCTAGGTTTTCTCGTTTGTTCCTGCTGTTATGGGAGTAGTTACTATTGGCTCATTGGATGTTGTGATGAAAAGGTTTGGCGATTCGAAGTTGGTTGAGATTTTCGTCAGTCTAGTTTGCATTGTTTGTTGAAGTTGGTATTCTGGTTTGGCTTCTAGCGTTATTTTATTTTATTTTGCTTTGATGCTTTGATTTTGTAGCTTAGCATGCTCTCTGCATGTGATCTCAGCTGTTGCGGTGGCGTTAAGTTTTATTCTTTGTTAAAATGACCTTGCATGTGTTGCATACAGTATGTTTACGCAGACAAATTTCACTAGGCTAGGTTTGTTTATGCCATGACTTCGTGGCTTAACTTGTTTTCGCTGCGTATGACCCTAGTTGTTGCTCGTATGGTTAAGCTTTATTTTTATTCTTCTCATGGTACCTTCTCTCCTTTTTTGCATGGAGCAAGTAAAGCATGACCAACTTCTTATCTCCATGTGGTCCTCCCTGGTTTCCTCATGGAAGACTTGACCTTCCATTAAGGCTGCAAATTCTGTTGCTGCTGGTTGGCCAGACAGTTGCTGCAGTAGCAAGGGATTGTATTGTTGCTGAAGCTGCAACAGTTTCAATATCACCTGCTGCAGTTTTAACATCCCTTGCAGCTTCTTTGTGTCTTGGGCATATAAGCATGCTATCAGCAAAAAACTTTTGGTCATCTGGTGATGATAGCGAATAACCTCTTTACAATGGGTGAGGACGTTTCTTTCTCAGTATGTCTTTTCACCACTTAGAGTTTTGGAGGCTTCTATCTATCATGTCCCTGTTTAGCATACCTAGAGTGGAAACCTTCACTAGAGGCATGGCAGTGAAATGTGACATGCTAGTGCCAAGGTTTTTGTCTTCCCTCACTAGATGAGCAATTAAAGCTGATTTCTAGTATCGTATGAGGGTCAGTAAAATGTCCTGTGGACGTGCTGGTTGTTGCATCACTTGCAGTAACACGGAAGGTAACGTGTCAGTCTTGAGGGTTGTCTACTTCTGAACTGGCGGTCATACCTGATGTGGCCATGGTACATGGAAGTGAATTGGAGAAGGTATATGTAATGGGGTTATGTCCGACAGATACTAACTAAATTTTTATTGCAAGAATTACAATGAATAATAGAAGGAACCGAGGTTACAGCATTGTCCAAATCCATTTCTCTGCATTGTATTGCATATGTTTGGTTTGGACCGTCAGTTTTATTATCTGACCCATTTCCAAATATCAATCTCAAATGCATGCAGATGCATGCAGAATAAGATGAATGTGAACGCCTTCATCACTTGGATGTCTTTCATATCACTACTTGTATACTGGTTGTGCATTACAAGTTTGGAACTCTGGTTGTAGGTTGGTGGTGCAAAACGTGATAAACATTGGTTCATGTATGGATTTTGCTGGTTTTGTCTTTACATTCCCGAGTTGTCTTGGTTTAACTTTGCTTTTGTTCTATTGTTCTGCGTGCTCTCGCCATCTATGACTTCAGCTGTCGCTAGCGGCATTAAACTTTATTTTTTTGGTACCTTCTCCGTTCTTCCTTACATGCAGCAAGTAAAGCATGACTTAACTTCTACATAGTCCTCCCTGGGTTCTTCTGGGAGGACTTGTCCTTCCACTATGGCTACAAATTCTGTTGTTGCTGCAGTAGCAAAAGATTGTATCGTTGCTGAAGCAGTTTCGTGTCTTGGGCATATAAGCATGATTTCAGCAAAAAAAACACTTCATCATATGATGATGATAGGTGAATAACTTGCTGTCTCTACACAATGGGTGAGGAGGATGTTTCTAACTCAACATGTATTTTTTCAATGTTTGGTTTAGAGTTGTGGAGGCTTCCTTCCACCATGCCCCTGTTTTGCATACCCGAAGTGGAATGGAAACACCATTACTAGAGGCATGGAAGCGAAATGGGACATGCTGATCCCAAGATTTTTATTCGTCCACACTAGATGTGCTATTAAATAATTGCCGGATTTATACTTTAAAGGAATTGGATGATTTTTACACGACTGTCAAACGCGGTGACATTTTGCGTTTTTCTTGTAATGATTATCATCACTACGGAGTTTTGATCGAGAGATCCGGGTTTCCTTGCTACACCCATGAATGTGTAGTTCATTTAAAAATATCACCAAATCGAGTGGAAAAAAGTTTCCTTTTGGTGGTTAGTAAGTTGGCTCGCGAAGGAATGAATAAAGAAGAAATATTTGCTTAGGTGTGCCATTATGACATTGGATTAATAGGAATTAATTCTGTAGAGAAATTAATCGAGTGGAGTTCTGCTGTTGTTATTGATAATTGTACGGAGAAATTTTGGGATTCTGTTGTTCCCAAGTCGGGAAAAGATTGTGAGATTTTAAATTTGGATCATATGTTAAATAAAACTGTGGTGAAATTTGTTCCTCGAAATAAATCAAAATGATAATAAAATTCTATTTTAATTTGTAATTAAAATTTAATACAGGTTTCTCTTTTAATAATAATTTGGGTATACTATGCTTGGTTCAGTGTACGCTCACGAGAGGGACATTACTGACGTGTTTGACGTCACACTCAGTCACATGCAAGTCTTGTGATTGGTTGTTTACCTTACTTTCGCTAGAATAGACACTGGAACCAAATAGCAAAGCCGGACTCGTCCGCGTGTGAAGATAGTTCTAACAAGTTACACCTTTACTTGGTTGTTTTGTTAAGTTGAAATCGCATAAATTATAGGAACGCTTTTTTATTTTGTGGAAATATTAGCAATGATTAGCGATTATTGTATTTTGCAGATTTATGAACCGAGGCGGAGTGATCTATGTAAAAGAATAGTTCTCTTCTCCTCGGTTCACTCCGCTCCGTCTTACAACGCTGTTCCACGAAATTTTCGTAAGGCAGTTAGGTCTCTCTAGCTTGAACGAATATGTATTCGAATACATATTCGTTCAAGCTCTAGCTCTGGCTAGTGACCGAGTTTATACTTTACGGAATAAAAGCGTGGCTGTGGATTGATCGAGTGCAAATTAAGATTTATTACGGCAAAAAATTTACCTCTCTTTTGAAGGACAACCATGCCGCCATTATTCCTTTTTTTCACGCTGGCCTACAAAATACATTGTTCCTTCGTTTCACGGAGAAGAGTAATGAAGCTTGAAATGGTATTTATTTTTGCGAATACATGACAAAATCTTTTGAGAGAAAAACTCAACCAATCGGTCCATTCACTGAATTTTATTACAACGCTGTTCCACGAAATTTTCGTAAAGCAGTTAGGTCTCTAGCTTGGACGAATATGTATTCGAATACGTATTCGTTCAAGCTCTAGCTCTGGCTAGTGACCGAGTTTATACTTTACGGAATCAAAGCATGGCTGTGGATTGATCGAGTGCGAATTAAGATTTTTTATGGCAAAAAATTTACCTCTCTTTTGAAGGAAAAACCAACTAATTGGTTTATTTACTTTGTCTTTATTACAACGCTGTTCTACAAAACTTTCGTAAAGCAATTAGGTGTCTCTAGTTAAGACTTGAGTTATACTTTGTGGAATCAAAATGTGGACTGATCAAATACAAAAATTAGCAACTTTATTTGTCTATACCCTGAACTTTTAAAAAATATCAATCGCAATTTTTTCACCCTGTAATTTTGAGTTTGTCTCACTGTTCTTCGTAATAGTCATTTCCTGAGAGAATGCTTTAATTCTTCAACCAACCTTTTTTGCCAATCATTGACCAATCGATGTACAGGGTCTTTCTGAGCATGGGATATCCTCGAAGTAGTCCCCCCTTGGTCAGAACTTAAAGGAACATCTACTTTAGCCCCATTCCTTTTCAATTCTCCAACCTTCCCCTAAATAGAGTCTCTGATCGTAAATAATTTTCCTGCATTCGAATTCAGTCAACTGCTGAACTGTTGCTTAAGCGATCGTTTTCTGCTCATTCATTTTTAACATCAAGAATAGGAAAAATTTTTTGACCACTTACTACTTGTATCTAGTTGTAAAATAAAACAGACTAGACGTAGCCCTCAAAGTATACTTTGGCTCAGATCCTGAGAACATACATCAGGCAAGTTGCTTTATGTGGCATTCAGTTTGGAAGCAGTAACTTACCAAAAAATAAACCTACGAACGATCAAATTACCAAACATTAAACGATTGATATTCAACTTCTCTCGCGCACTTTAGTTACAATTCAACTCCATAGATGGCGCTTCATTCTACAAGCCTAGTCATAATTATCGGCGCCATACTGAAAATTTAAAACACTCGTGGCGCCTTCTTTAAAATTTAATACTTTGCATACATAAACATGAGGTATAAAATGCGTAAAAATTAATTACACTCTTGTTCACCTAATTACAATATACGTCAAAAATAAAGTAATAAATTATCAGCCTAACAACTCATAAAAATTTTATTTCAATTTTCATTTAAATTAATCATAAAAAAAATCAAATGATAATAAGAATTGGCGTATTTAAGGACCCCAAATCAAACGAATGACTAAAAATACAGATACGCGCAACTTGTCATTCAAGTCGACGGCCAGCCATTCAGTTTGGCGCCAGAGAGGCCAGTGGAACCGGATACTAATCACAATTTTGTATTTATTTTCATCTTGTACCATTATACAAAATAAAAAAAAATCCATGGCCGATGATATGGGTCCTTTTCTCACCTGGCCAGCGTGTCAGCTGGCGTTGTTGTCTCTACTATTGAGGTAGTGCACGCGTGCGAATCGGCGCCGGACTGGCGGGAGCTAGCGACCACTCAGGTGGGAGGCAGGTGCGCAACTGATTGTCCTCTTCCTTCATGTGGGAAAAGCAGAACATGATCTCTAAACAAACTGTTTATAAAATTATTACTACTAAAGTATCAACTTTTATAGAGTTATTAAAAATTGTTATATCATTTAACCTTGAAAATTGATTTAAAACGTCTATATTATAACTCATCCACCTGTTGACTCAATTCTTAGTCACTTTTTTAAGTGAGGCATATCTCCTGAAAAAAAAAAACTGTTTGAATGTTTGGCTGTGTTTAGGAATAATTTTTTTAAAAATAAATTTTGGTTATAAGTCTATTTTTATGTTGTAAATTATAGTTGTAATGGAAATAGAATGAAAATCTTGGGTTTGCGTAGAGTTATAATTGCTGTCAACATTCTACCCTGTTCTCGCCGGGTTTGCCATTTTGACAACTAGCGGCCGCACCGAGCAACAGTTGTTTGAAAACGCATGTCTGGTTAGCTGCAGAACGAAACCCAATGCTAACTTCCTAGCAATGCATTTGGTGGGAAAATAAGCGAATAAAAATCAGATTTCTATTGAAACTTATTTATGACGTGACTACCGATCACGCGGACATGTAAAATACTTGAAATATTAAATTCAAAGATGAAGCGGAGAAAGCATCCATTTGCATCTTGCAATATGCATAAGAACACGTTCTTTTATTGGCCACACTATAATAATAATAATTTTATTATGAATCGCTGATATTGTAAAACTGGCTGTAAAATTGTAATACAGAAAAATTGAAATAAGTAAAAAAAAAAATATTCTGGAGGAACTGTTATCCTGCAAAAACCAGTTTGAAAAAAGTTAAATTTGGCAAGAATTTTTACCTCAATTTTCTCTGTTGGTCATTGTGTTCTCACTGACCTCTCATATAATAATAATAGCACAACAACAGTTGTAGCAATGACGTCACACACTGAATCAAAAAGAGGTGTTCTAATTTACAAGTAGAATGGCGCCACGAAGACCTGAGGCCTGATTCTTTTCCTGGTATTGGTTAGAGGGGACACAGGGCACAGACATCATGGCTGCTTCCCCTTTCATTCCACACAAAACGCGAAGAAAAAGGTCACTAATATCTTCAGTCATTTAAACAAATTCCCAATAAAGTGAAAACCTACAACTCTTAAATTTATTTTCAACCGCGAACCTAAGAAATCTCATAAGATGATAGCCAGTTGATGAGAAATAGTGTGTCTTGCCAATTGCACCATACACTTGCGCATTCTTGGCATATCATGACTTCTAAACCCAAAAATAATTTGCCGGAAACGCCGGTTTCATTATCATTACATCTTTTTGTCGTAAACAAGAGAAAAACAAATTCAAGTTTTTCTTTTTCTTTTCTTACTTCTCCTTGGAAAAATTTTTTCAAAGATTATAAAAAAATTTTTTTGAATACAAAAATAAATCTTTTTCTTGTTTGCCTCAGTCGGTGGACGTTGGGCAAAAGTCGAGTCGCCAATGCGAATCGAGGCCAGAGAGGGGGAGAGGCGAGGGTCGGCGACGCTTGGTGTCCTCCCTCCACTCACCCCGAGCGACGTCTGGCGGCTGGCGCGGATTCAGCCTCCCAAATTCATCTTGGGTGGCGTCAGAGGCGCCGCATCCGCGTCTCCAGCCGCGAGTTGGCGCCACCCGCCCCCGCCACCCCCACACTTCGAATCTCCTTCGGCCGTAAACACGTTAGAGGGCGAGACGTTTCACTTGGCTTCCGTAACTTTTATATGATTGAATGTTTGTGTACGAAAATTGTATTTAGGTCACTAAGTTTTCAAGTGAGAAAACTTTCTTGGAAAATAAAAATAAAATAGTTTAAAAAAATTTTTTCTTTTATCCAATTTAAAAAAAAAAAAAATTATAAACCAAATTAAGTTCTCGTCTTACATATTTTATAAAAATAAAAATCTGGGTTTAACGATCTGAAAATAACTTTCCACATTAATGGATGACTAAGTTTTAAATAATTTTTTTTCTTCAAAGTTTTTTTTTGGTACAGTAAAATACAAAGTTTTATAAGATCTAAATTTGTACTTAAGTTTATCAACTAGTGTGCCCTCTTCTTCTCTTAAAAAAAATCATCCCCTGGATGCCCAAAGAAACAATTGATGTATCCGACCAAGCAGTTTGCACCTGCAATTTAGTTGACACTCAATTCTTGCGTCTTTTCTCTGATGAAAGATAAAAATGGTCTTTATTTCTTTTTTCATCATTTTTTTCATTCTAAAAGGCACTAAGAGAAGCAACCTTTATAAAAGATTGCACCCTCACTGACCATTGCGGGAGACTTCTCAAGTCATTTTGAGAGAAAAACGGAAAACAACAGTCACTGACCTAAAAGGAGTCAAAGGGGTATTTTCAGTTAAGGTCAGTAACTTGAATTTTTTTTCCAGTCTTTTATACAAATAACACCAACTAAAAGTCCAAGACTTAGTCTACTTCAGTCCAACAGTTCTTTTTTTTAAAAAAAACATTGTTTTATCATCCTTTATAAATTATCAGTAGAAAAACATGGCAATTATTTACAATTGATTTCTTTGAAATATGTATATATAAAATAATCGGTCAATCTACTGGATGGGAGGGGACTCTTGAGGAAGAGGAATTTAAAAAAAAAAAAAAAAAGGAGAGAAGAGAGAGAGAAAGAGAGCTGCTCTGGGAAATAACACCCTATTCCTCCCATACATGGCATTTTTGTTGGAAAGGAAGGATGCAAAAAAGTGAACACAAGGCACACAGATGTTGTTGTTGTTTTTGTTTGGTCCACGTTGTGGCCGAGTTCATTTTTCTTTTCTTTTTTACAGGTGAATTTTTCGGGTTATTTCTTCTGACGTAATTTTTCTTTTGCGTGGGTGTTGTGATGCAAATTGACGTCATCTAGGCACCAGAAGAATTTCGAGCCAACATGGGCATAATGTAATTTCCTGGCGAGAATACTTTGGGCCCCAACCTTTGACGAAACTGATGCGTACTGAGTTGGGGTCGAAAGGTCCGTCTAAAAGCTCTGGGTTTTGCAGTGCTTGGTAGCATATTGATTTGATGTAGTCAAAGATTTTTATGGAGTAACCTGGTTGAACCTGGTTTAGGAAAGAAAAATATTTTTGAAATTAAGTGTACTTTGCAAAAGGTCTGCGTAGTGTTTGGAGATAATTTTTGAGTTATTACTTACATACAAAAAAAATGTAAAATTTGCAATTGATTATACACAAAATCATTGCAAGATGTTTTTAAACTTTTGCTTAATCATTTCTAAATTTATTTAAAATTATAATAGAAATAATAAACACCTTGTGTACGGTTGTTCCTGTCCGATTCGGTCCCGTTAACGTCGGTGAATTGACAAAAATAGCATAATTTCCACGATTATAAAGCCAAACTCCGTCATCTTCACGACTAAGAGTGAGCCCAAAGCCAATTTTAGCTCGGGTGCGTTTGACTGATTCAGACTTCGCTTCATTCTGGGCGGCCAAAGCCCCCAGGCTCAACCCATCGCCATGAGGCATGTCCGAAAATACATTGACCACGGATTTCGATACTGGAAACGGACGTCCAACTCTTTCTTTTAACTCCCAATACGCCAAATTACACCATCCAACACGGCTTGGTCCATCAAATTCATTGGCACCTACAAAACAAATTTAAAAGTAATTAATTATTTTTAAAGAGCAAATATTTTTCTACATGTATTTGTTTGTGTAAATTACAACTGCTCCTTAGCCTTGGAGGTGACCCACAAGATGCTAAAATATTCATTCCTCCATAAGAAGCCGTGAGAATTGTGCAAAATGAAAATTACAAACTGTACTTCCAACTCTGCTCACTAATCAGTTTTGCCGCCGACAGTTCAAATTTCATCTCCCCCCACCCCAGTTTTGTGTATTCATTTCTCCAAAAAAAAAAAAGGACAAGTTCTATCTCCAAGGAAATTACAATGAAGGAAAAATGCAAAGAAAAAAAATAAATTTAATATTCTCCCCCTTGCCATCATTAAAATTCATTTGTCAACTTGATGTTAAACAAGCACAAGTAGGAAAACTTTGAATGCACAATTAGGAATTTCAGATTTTTAATCACATTAAAATCAGAAAAGAAAAATAAAAACTTCTTAAAAGATTTAGTTAATGGCAAAATTATCCAGTGTGGAGAGACATTTCCTCACCACATAATCATCTTTTCTAATCCAGAAGAAAGGAAAAAGGAACACTTGACTCTGACTGGAGGCACAAAACTCTGCCAGACAGACGGCGCCACCAACGCTTTTGTTTGCGCTCCGTTTGTCATCTCCCCGGATAAAGAAGCAGACTGGGGCCTCATCTGTGATTGTGCGCGTGCTGCTGGCGACATGAGTTGGTAGCGCATCCCCCCCTTCCACTCCATCCAACTCACCCCCTCCACTCTCCGCCCACGCACTTGTGGGGGCCCCAACGAGGCCATGTGGTGTCTGGACGCTAAACGCCGGGGGAGAAAAAAAAACTCTCTAAACTGTTAAAAATGGTGTATTTCAAGTGGAGGTCGGAAAATCTTAGGATTTTTTTTTGGTATCTTAAAAAGTGAAAAAATACATTTTTAAAGGAGATTAATTAAGAATGTCAGTTGGTTTTGAAGTTTAAAAACCAAGTCTTGATTTCCAACTTGTCAAAAAATGTATTGCTTTCCCCTTTTTCCTAGCCCTTAATTGAGCGGCCTTGCAGCGTTTCTGCTATAAATTGATTAAAATTTTTTTCTTTTTTCTCTCAAGTTTTACTCTTTTTTTAAAGAGAAAAACAGGTTCAATGAAAAATTAGGTTGGAAAGTTTGTTCTCTTTTCTTACGGCACGCACCCAGAAGGGGAGAAAATGACGTAAGAGGGCCTTTCATCACAATAATCAACTCCCTTTGAGAGTGGATCCATTCATGAAAGTAGGGGAGGTTTGGGTTGAAGAAGGAAGGCGTGGAATTAGAGATTTTGGCCTGTGGTCGTTAATGAAAGATGTTAAGGTGGTATTTGGTGACCTTTCATTGACAAGATGCATGAAGGGATTCGTGTGTTCTCTAAAGTGGACAGAGATGTTCCTTCTCAAGTTTTGACCCTCATCGAGTTGTGTGGGAGGAGATTGTGACAAATTAAAGAGGCCATTTTTCTTGTAAAAGGAGATTGTGAATGAAAATATTTCCGCTTTTATAAATATAGCTGAATGTTTACTGTAATACTAAGGGTGGGTTGCACCAACTGCAGTTAAAGTCTAACTCTGGATTAAATAGTAATTTAATCTTCAGTTAGTCAAATTTGCGTTGCACGACGTTTTTAACTGTTG
>JAQGAS010000532.1:0-45298 GCA_034686365.1 Pachymerium ferrugineum | reverse complement strand
ATCTTTTTATCCCTAATAAAATATACCATCTTGGATTTTGGGATTGGAAATTCTTAACTTCCTACCGTTACATGGCATCAAGCAGAAACACCGTGTTTTCAAAATTTTTAACAAGTTATTTTATAGTAGAAGTTTTTATGTTTTTGTAGTAGAAGTTGAAGTTGTGCATGTGTTTGGTTTTCAAGAGTAATTGGATTTAATTTAAATTTTGTTTACCTTAAAATTATCTGATGACGGTTAAATATTATGGCACAGGTGTGGAAGCATATCCGATTGTATTGGTATTCTACCTAAAAAAGAACATCTGAATTAATTACTTCGCCAAAATAATTACCTTGTTTATGTCGAACTCCACCCAATTTAATAGCCGATGGCTCAGGAAGGAAAGATTTCGCTGTCAAAACCTCAAAAGCTGGAAATAATACGACCAGTTTAATGCTGGAGTTACGTCACGATTTTTCAAATTGTACCGGCATTATGTACTTATACCGCATCAATAAATTTTCTTCATCACTAAATAATAATCTCATTGCAACATATTTATTAAATTCAATAAATAAAAATTTGTGCAAAGCAGTGAAAATGATTTATTTTCCTCCCCCATCACTAATCCTTTAAATATGTTGTGCTTGCACAACAATAAAATGTTAGTCTATCGCCTACAAAACTAAATGTTTTAACAGATAATAATTTACAGATTTCCCGACCTTACCCATTAATTTGGGGTTTCTATTCAGTTATTTTAACTGGTAATTGCTTAACTTTCAAAATTACTCTCGCTTTCATGAGAAAATCGATGAATTTGGCACTAAATAGCATCTCTTCTCCACCTGTAAGGAATAATTGCCTTTAAATTGAAAATGTGTATATTTGCAAAGATGTCTACTGGTCTTTTTGAACGTCAGGTCCGAAAAAATATTGGCACAACACACGATTCACAGCGAACGTTAATTTTTAAACCTAAAAACCTTGCTTCAGTGTATTTGCCGTAAAATGGTTTTCGGTTGTGACTAGTTTGAATAAAAACCAAAATTTAATTAGAGCATCGATTTGTAAATTTGAACGAAATGACTTTTAAAATGATGCACACAACTCATGTATCAAAATTTAGAGTTATGAAAAAAAAATTTAATACGACAACTTCTTTCGTCACTAAACGAACCTCACATCTGACATGAACAATTACTAAATGTAGTTACGAATTAGTAAATAAAAAATTTCATCTACGATTGAATTGTCTAAAATTTCTTTCTATCTCAAACTGTCTCAGATCAGTTCGTTGAAGGAAGGCTTGGCGTTCAAGATAACTAAAAATAAAATTAAGTTACGTTTCCAACACAATAATTTGGTGTTCCGTACGGATCTTACCCGTCTTTTCCTTTATTAAAACTGGCAAGCTCTTCTTCAATGCCTTCGTCCGACTTAAATTCATTCCAGTCTAGCTTAGACTTTTCCTATTATGCATGTTAACAGTAAGGAATCAAATTAATTTACCAGTTCGTGTATAATTCTTACCAGTGTGCTTAATTTAGGTGCCTTGGAAGAAATTTTTCCTACTATATTACTTAGCCCACTGGGTTTCTTGCTACTAATTAGAAAAATGATTTTTTTGTTAAAAAATTCTAGATATTGTCCAAAAACACAAACCTAACTACAGGTCGGGAAGGTGAAGGGTCAGATTTAAGATCGTCAGTCAAGATTGTTTTTGGAGGAATTGTCTCTTTGCTGGATCCTACTTCTTTAAATCTTAAAAATACACGACTTCGTAAATGAAATAACTCAAGACATTAAACTAAATTGATTCGGCATACTTTACTTCTTCCCCAGCAAAACTGTAGACTTTGGTGACTTCTTTATTGGAAGATCCATTAGTTACCGTAGTCTATTTGAAGAGTAATATTTGAATTAGTATTTTGATCTCTTAAGACGAAATGTTTACGTTACAGTTGTCGCTGTCGCTGTATCTTGTGTTCTAGGTTTTGGAGATGGTTTAACTGTTGATTTCGTGTCTTTTAAAAAATCTGACCACAATGAATCGGAGGTTTTTTTTATTTCTTCTGCAGTTTTTTTCACCTCCTAAACAAAAAAATTAATTCACTTCAACTGTATTCAAATAACATTTACCGATAATATTCACAGGTTTTTGTATAATTAAGTCAAACCATATGCAATCACATTCAAACGACATTCACCACGAATACTCACATGCTTTTCTTCAGAATCGCTATTCTCATCGTGATTTCTTCGACTTCGTTTTTTTGGACTCTGTTGCTTTAAGGTTTTTTTTCTTTTAGCTGTTTTTTTCTGATCTGTGGCATCGTCGGCGTTTTGTTCATCGTTTGACTCTGCCGAACTTTGGAATTGGTCGCCACTTTCTTCGCCTGCGAATAAATCAATAAATAAATAAACACCGAAATAACTATTTTGCAAAGAGCTTAAAACGTACCTGAAGGAATGTAATCGTCGTCGTCACTCTCCGATGAAAATTCGTCGTTTTCCATTACAAAACAATAAATAAATTTGACGTAAATCCACTCGAGCAAATGTGAGAGCTCAACACAAACTAATCCCGCACTAAACCTAAAAAAATTATTTCGTAATGTTCTGTAATTGCTTACTATCACTAAAACTTGCACTAAATTGCAGCATAATTAATTAAATAAAGGTAAATATATTTAAAGAATACAAAATTTTATTTTTGTTTAAAATTGTAACTGCTGAATTATTAGTAATAACTTCAAAGATGGCGGCTATCACTAACAAAACAAAATAAAGCTTTCGCCTATCTTTAGGATGTGACAGTAAATTTTAAACTGACAAGTAGGTTTCTATGCTGTGAATTACTATACATGTAATCAGTCATGGCGAATGCTGCCCAAGATTTCCAATTACCTGCATCAAAACTATCTCTCGTCAATGTTTTCAGTTTCTCTCCCGAAGGCCCACTGGATACTTTTATTGGTATTTCAGTAGACAGTGTTGAAATAAATGTGATTCAAATTATTATACCTATTTTGTATGGTTTTCTTCTAGAAATGTGGTATCAAGTATTCCTTTGGGCACTATTCTCGTCCATATTCGTTCATTTCGTAGCTGCAACTATAGCGTTTTCGTCCTTAAGGAGACATAAATACGGTCGTTTTGTACCTGTTATTGTTGTTGTGATGGGTTTTCTTGGCCCTCTTACAGGAGGAATTTTAACTAGTAAATAAATTATCAAGTTTGAAAAAAAAATTAAATATCTGTACTTTACCGTAGGTGCTGCGATCGCTGGTGTGTATCGTGCCGCTAGTTTTCGAATGGCTCCATATTACCCATTAATATGGGGAGTTGGACAAACATTTTTAGCAGCAGTATTGTCTTTCACAAGGATATTGGCAACATTATAAATTTTCACTTATTCTGGTGTAAATAAAAATGCTTTTACCATTTTCTGATGTAAATAATGTTAATTAAATTAAAAATTTTTTGAAGTTGTTTCTTTACCGTATTTACAAATCACCTGTGACAGTTGTTCTTTAATCATACAAGGAATTACAATTATTGATTTATTAATTTTTATTCTCGGGTTTTTTTTTTCTTCTTTTTTTTTTTTTAATATATAATCTAAGAGAGGTAAAAACCTCTAAACAATCTAAACTAAAAAGCACACCAAAAATAAATACTCATTTTGTCATAAAAAAAACCACTTTCAATGCTGCAAACGAAACGAAACATTTTTTCTTATAATACCATCTTTGGTGGCAAAAAATGAAGGAAAAAAGGAGAGAAAATGACCGGCTATACCTCAGAATGTTAACATTATTAGCATTTTTCCTTTCATTTTTTTTTCTTATTTTTTTGTACTATTAACATCTTTGTGAATGGAAATGAAGTCGAAAAAATTATACGTTTCAACTAATTTAACAGTGAAGTATGCTTTCTTTGAAGTAGAATCTCAACCTACAGCGTGTGTTATTTGATCGGAACTAAATCTACTAATCTGAAATAACTTACACATGCTAAAATTTAAAAACAAAATTTCATAAAATCTAATTTTAACATCTGTATAGTTGGAATCTAATTTACATTTAATAACAATTGACAAGTTTACAAAATGTCATGGAACTTCAAAAACTAACAAATACACACACACACGTAAATAAGTCACAACAGATCAAACAGCCTCAAAAACTGAAAATGGACGGTTTGTATCCAGTGTGAACAGTTTTTCTCATTATTTATTGCCTTCACTCAATGACAGAAAAAAATGTTAGTTTAAAAAAAAGAAAAATATAAATAAAAACATTACAATAAGTTAATAAGTTTGTAAACCTTGTCAGATGAAATTAAAAATAGCTGCGAGCCTTAGCTTAAATTATCACTCATCATCAATTTTTTTTTCATTTAAAAGAATGAAAGCTGAAGGACAGCCTTTTGTCTTAATTTAATGTAGGATGACTGTTTTTACTCCCAAATGATAAATACAATGCAAAAAAGTGGAGGAAAAAAATCACCACAACTAAAATGAATGACTTTTATGGCACGCATGCAACGGAATGACTGCTGAGAAGAGGTTTCGCGATGTCTACGAAAACGATATTTAAAAAAAAATTTAAGTACCCATACCATGCCTCAAATTAAGGAATGCATTTCTTTTAATAAGCAATTTAAAAACAAATCGCGACCTATATAAAGCGACCGTACAGCACTGGGCAACGGTAATATCATTGCTGTATCTATTTATCGCTTTGATAGATGATAAATAACTAAAAACTATCTCGAGAAAAATGTTGCATATTCATGCAGATCTCAGGTTTTTCAAATTTACATTCACACTATTTTGAAACCTTAAAAAATGCCATACAATCAAAACGAAAAAAAAAAAAACTCCCCAACAAACTCAACCGCATTAAAAAAAAAAAACTCAAATACTCGTTAACATAAGCTACAACATTTGGAAGATGAATGATGATTGTGAGATACCAACATCATATTATTGTCACCGGAACTTGTTTTATAACGACTTTCTTTGTTTTTTTTCTTAAACCCATTCTGATTAATATCAAGTCTCTTGCTCACAAATTGTGGCGCGCGTTTCAGGATGCGGCCAATCCCGAGACTTGATCTACTCGATCCAGGAGCAATGATCCGTTCGCCTTTAGACTTAGCATCACCACTACCTGTTCGATTGAGAATATTTAGGCTGGCCTGCAGCTTACTGTCTTTGCGCTCGTCAGGTCGTAGTGTGGGGCTGCTCGGTTCTGACAGACTTACTTTACTTAAATCGACCGGTTCGCCTTCCAGCGGCGAGGCTAAGCCCCACTCTCCAGGGTGGCCTGCACCGTTGTTGAGTAGGACGCTCAGTGGACTACTGCTCGACTTACAAAATACGCGGTTATTACGGCAAGATGCAGTCGCCAGCGACAGTGACTTGGAGTGTTTTTCATTGGTCTGTGAATTATGCGTACGGCCCGATGATGTTCCTCCATTACCATTTGACTGTTGACTCCTATCTCCCTGTCCATTCTGCGGACCATTGTATGATTTGCTGCTGCTGCCACCTGAACGTGCGCCACTTCCACCGCTGCTTCCCTGATCTTGACTATCACTCGAGTCGTCATTGCTATCTCTCTTGGGAATGTTCTTCATCTTCTCTCCGCTGCTCACCGCTTTCCTCTTGTGTGAATCGGCGTCATCGTCGCTCGCATCCGAACTACTGCAACTTGCAGTCCGCGATTTACCGTACGCCTGTTGCCGCCGATCGAAATTCCTCAACATTGGCGGCGACGCGATCGATTGATGAGAATGTAAAATTCGAGATCGCGGAATGCGGTTACCAGCTGACGACGGTCCACCTATTAAACTCGACCCTGGCTCAGAATCAGATTCGCACTCTTCGTAAATTTCGTTGAGTGTAAGTTGCGGGGAGCTGCGCACAGAATGCAGTTTCCGATTAGGAGACGGCAACGTCTTAAATCTGTTATTGGTGCTACTTAATAAGGATATTTTCGTTGGTGAAGCTATAGAAGCTGAAGATCCTGGGCGTGAAGGAGATGGGCAGGGACTGGAGCTTGCACTTGACGAACGACTCGCACTGCCGCTCATCACATCTCTCAACTCCAACTTCAAATCTTTGGCAAGAGATGGCGAACTCATGCATTTGCTGTCGTCCATAGCACCGCACATACTGCCACGACCTGCCCGGTCACTTTTCTCGCTGCACGCATCTTCATCTTCCTCTTCAACAACGCTACATTTTCGTAGACCCTTATAAGGGCAAGGAGGTAAATCCAAAGTATTAGATATTGAAGGAGATGATGGTTGACTTAATCTAAGTGCATCGTCTAATGGTGAAATTAGGCTTTTTACCGATAAATTATTAGGAGTAGAATTCACGCTAAGATTGTTTGCAGTTCTGAAATGTTAAAAAAGTTAATCATAACAAAAAATAATAATTTTAATATTTAACTTACCTCGGAGATATTGCCAACGCTGACAAATTACTTGAATCCGTTGCTTGATTGATTAACTTGGCTTGTTCCTGTCTCTGTGCCCTCAGTTTTCGTTCAGCCAATAGGAAGTAAGTGGCGGTAATGTGATTGTAGGAATTTTTATTGAGGGCGCTGTTAAAATACAATCATTTTAATATAAAATTTTGTTATACAAATGAATTAACTTACTCTATAATCTCTTCTTTTGTAGCTATTCCTCCATTCACCAACTTCTGAATAATAAGTTGATGATCCTCGTCCGATAAATGTTCTTTTGATACCAAAGGCAAATAATCAGCCGGTTGAATCGTCGTGCCGCACTGTTGTAACCAAGGATCACCTGTTATTTCTTCTAGCGTGGCTCTCTTTTCCGGATCACGTACCAACATCTTCCCAATTAAGCTAGCAGAAAAAAATTACAATTAAAAATTTATATAAGATTTAATAAAAAAAATTACCTTTTACATTCTGGAGAAACGCCAGGTGGGATTGAATACTTGCAATCCATAATCATCGTCAACGTCTCACTGTCGTTTGCCTCTTGAAAGGGCGCTCGGCCACAAACCAACATGTATAAAATCACTCCCAAGCTCCAAACATCTAGAGAAAAAAAAATTATCAATTTCCATAACTGAATTTTCCCGGGTCCTACTACACGCTTAAATTGGATTAGCAAGTTGCCAACACGTTCACATCAATTGCCGACCAGAACCAGAGTTTGCTAACTTGATTTAGCACTACAAACTGACGTCAGCTGCGTATTTTTTTCTGTTATTAACGACTCAAACATTTCCATTACAGATTCCCAGCTACTGCAACTCTTTAATTCACTCTCCTTCAAATCTTTATCTCTTACCAAAACATTTCTTTAAAAATATATAAATCTCGCGTGGAATTCTATTCCTCGCTCTTAAAAGAAAATTCCAACACCCACACACAGACGACTTGAAATCTTTAACCCTAATTCGCGATAACAACTTTATGGCGTGATATTATTCGATAAAAGAAGTGCTATCATGTTTTAATATAGACTCGAGTTATATTTATATAAAAAAATAATCAAATCTTGCAAAATTCATCCAGTAAAAAAATCAGTGAACCCTCTGAGGAGAAATCCCCGATTTTGGCAGAGATTCAACATGATATTTTTCAACGCTTGTTTTCCTTGCAAAGATTCCTATCAGAGGAAGGAAACAAGAATAAAATACAAATAATAGACAAGTTGGTCCAGATTTAATATGATGTTTTAGTCAGGTATTTAAAGAACTTCTAAAAATGGGAGAGCAACTAACGTCAATGAGTGTATCAATGAATAAGGAGAGAAATATTTTTTGCTCACTTCAAGGTAATTCGGGTGGAGCAGGATTTCTTTCATTTTCATTTAATCATCCTACAATGTAAATGTAGACATTTTTAAAATCTTTCCCAGGATCAGTTATTCATCGTAGTGTGACATTAATGTGTAATCAACTCTTGAAAGAGAACAGGTAGACTAAATAAATTAAGAGTCTTAAAAGCATAAAGCAGGTGTTTCAAAATCATGCACGCGTAAGTTTAGTTCCTGTCTTGTGTAATATTGGAGTTTACAATACGTAATGGAAATATTTATGTATTCGTCAATGAAATAATCTTATTACAAAACTGGTCACTGTCTATAAAATACTATTAACCCTAAATTTTTCCTTAAATTTAGTTCCGTGTAATTTATTCAAATATCGATTTATATTTTTTCTTTCAAAACTTACTCGACATCACTGTGCGTGCTTCGCCACTGAAAAAATCGAATGAAAATACAATAAAAAAATTCCATAACCCATCAATTGAATTTGATGTTTACGTGTTGGATGAAGAAAGATTTAATATTTTTCCTCCTCCTTACCTACAGCCGGTGCATCGTAGGAATCTCCTAATAAAATTTCAGGTGCTGAATACGCCAGAGATCCACACGACGTTTCCAGTTTCTGACCCGGGCAAAATCTATTACTGAATCCGAAATCGGTTAATTTAACCATCCCTAGTTTCTCGAAGAAAACAACGTTTTCGGGCTTGAGGTCACGATGCACAACGTGCAGTTTATGGCAGTAAGAAATGGCATGTACGATTTGTCTAAAGTATTTTTTGGCGTCTTCTTCGTTCAAACCTTTTTCGTGTTTCATAATGTAATCGTACATGTCCCCTCCGTCCCCCAATTCTAAGATCAAGTAGAGTTTTGTTTGCGTGTCGATTACTTCATAGAGGCGAACTACGTTCGGGTGTTGCACTAGTTTCATACATCGCACCTCTTGGAAAAGATGCGCTCTTGAAACGTCGTCTAGTTTACTCTTGTCGATCACTTTAACGGCAACTTTCTCACCCGTAAACACATGACGGGCGAGCTTTACGACGGCAAAATGGCCGCGGCCCAATGTATCCTCCAAATCATACAAACCGGCGATCTTACAATCGTAACCGCTGTTGTTCTTGGTTTTGCTCATCTTCTCAATGACGATGACACACTTCACGACGCGACGGCCAGCGTTGAAGCGTCTGGTTTAAGTTTAGTCTATTTACAATGTAAAATGAATGAACATTTCGTCTGATTATCACTCCTATCCGCACTTTGCACTGTGGCTCCACTGCGCATGTCTACAGATCAGCCACCATCATTCTCGAGAACTGTTGAATATGTAACGCATAACGTGATTGGTCAAAGGATTCACCTTGGCAAGCGTTGACGTCACTAAACCTCAAAAATCATTGAAATGATAAATTGAGAATGACGTTTAATTAGTCATGCAAATGAAAGAAAGTTTGAGCTAAAATATAAATTTGAAACACCAATTATCAAAATTATGCATTGCTTTAATAAACTTAAACATTTACCAAAATTTTATTTTACATACAGTAAAACTTTTTACACAGTTTTATACAGACTATCTATTGAAGAAGTTTGATTATTTTCGTTGCAAAGAAAAAGAAAAATCTACAATGAAATCAGACCAATGGCTAAAAGGTTTAGTTGAACCTTCCAGAAAATGCATAAAAATAAAAACAATTGACTGACTACACTTATTTGTGTAATCATGTTTTGGCGGCTTTATCCTTTTTTTCAATTATCGATTCCGGTGCTGAATATAAATTTCCAATAAGAACCTGAAATTAGTTTATCATTAGATTTCATGGCCGTAATTTATCTTTTGTTTATATTCACTTGTCTTTTAATCAATTCTAAATTCTCGTTTCCAAATTTTACTAATTCTTCAATTTTTTGTGGGTCAGATTCGTTCCTCTTTTCTCGGAATGCATCTCTGATTCTCCGAATTGCATATGATCTGTAAAGATAAGGTTTATTGTAGTAGTGAAAGTGACATGACAATGGCCGTTATTAAACTTTAGGGTGTAACAGTGTGACACTTATAATAACAGTTTGTGCAAAACGTTGTAGGTATTAAAAGAAATAAACAAACCGAAAGTTGTAACTCTGAAACTTGTTTCCTTCACGTAATAATTGCCTATACAACCGTAAGACTCTTTCTCTGGTGGCTGCCATTTTGATTTGATGCACCCGGCAACGTGAATCGACGCGTACGCCGACTGGTGAAAAACACATCAAATAAACTACGGAAGAAAAAAAAACGCTTTCAAATCTTTAAATTGTTTTGGAAATTTTGTAAATAACTCTCTTAATATTTCCTTAGTCTAGTTCTAAAAAAATATCGAGCAAAGCTTTTTATTTTTAACTACAGATGGCGTCGCTGTTTTAAACATGGTTGCCTCCAGAGATGTAAACATCTAAATTAATAATTTTGGAAACAGGACGTAAATTTACGTACAAAGATGTCATTTATCCATCACATTAAAAGAAGGCTCTCGTCACTGCTTGCCAGTTACCATCAGACCCGTTGTTATTGCCATCAGAGTGCTCAAAAATCCTCTAATGAAACTAAAAACCCAGTGGTTATAAACAGCGTTGTCTACGAACGAGACAAATGGACAAACGTAAATTCCAGATTAATTCAACTTGTGGGTCGTAACCTCCATGCTCAACCTCAACATCCATTAAATCTGGTCAAGCAGAAAATTGTTCGATTTATGTACTCAAAATTTCGAAATTCAAGAGGAAATCCACTTTTCTCCATCTACGATAATTTTTCTCCGATAGTCACAACCGACCAGAACTTCGATTCAATTCTCATCCCTAAAGATCACCCAAGTAGAAGCAAAAGTGACACTTATTACATCAATTCGAACTACGTTTTAAGAAGCCAGACGAGTGCACATCAACACGAACTGATCAAAACAGGTTTGGACAATTTCATTTTTGTTGGGGACGTTTATCGTAAAGATGAGATCGACAGAAATCATTACCCAGTCTTTCATCAAGTAGAAGGCGTCAAATTATTCACAGCTGATCAGGTAATCCGCTCATTTGAGTCCAAACACAATCAGTAACTAAAATATTTTTTAATTTCAGTTATTTTATGACAAAGAGCAACACGACGGTTTGCAACTATTCGAGTCTGCTGGCATCCGGACTGAAGATAAACAAGAATCCCACACTTTGGAAGCTGTGAAATTGCTAGAACACAGTCTTAAATCGACTCTGATTGAATTGTTTAGACACATTTTTGGAAAAGGTAATTAATATTAAAATGTAAACTACTTAACCTGCTCTTAGTTGAATTTCACAGCATCATTTATTCATAGTGACGTCATTGTTTTGAAAATCACCTAAGTTTCATTAGTTTATGTACTGTTTTAATACTCATAAATTCAGTATTTTTACTCTATTTAGATGTAAAATACCGATGGATAAACTCTTACTTCCCATTTACTCACCCGTCATTTGAACTCGAACTGAATTTAAATGGGGAGTGGACCGAGATGTTAGGCTGTGGAATAATGGAGCAACAGTTACTGAAAAATGGTATTACTAAATACAACAAAATGTAGTCGTATTTTTAATAATTTATTATGCAGCTGGAGCTGGAGAGAAGGTTGGATGGGCTTTTGGGCTCGGATTAGAACGTTTGGCAATGCGACACTATGAAATACCGGACATAAGACTCTTCTGGAGTAAAGATACTGGGTTTCTAAATCAATTCAAGGTTTCAGATCCAAATACACCTATCAAATACAAGGTATTTTTAAACTGCTCTTTTATTTATTAATACATTACGACATTTTTTTCTCTTTTGTTTTATTTTTAGCCAATTAGCAGTTATCCTCAATGCGTCAACGATATGGCCTTTTGGATTTCAGAGAAGTTCCTTTCAAACGACTTTTACGACTTGGTGCGTCGAACCGGAGGCGATATGGTGGAACAAGTGACGCTTGTGGATAAATTTCTGCATCCAAAACATAACAAGACGAGTCATTGCTACCGAATTGTGTACAGGCATATGGATAGAACTTTGACGCAAAAAGAAGTGAATTTGCTGCATAAAAAAATAGCTGAAGTAGCTATTAAAGAATTTGGAATTGAACTACGATAAAGATAGAAATGTAAAAGAGCTGGCTTTTTCTTGGAATTCGCAAAGTCAATAAACTTGTTATTAGGTTTTGACTGTTACCCTTAGGAATGTGATTATTGGCTAATTTCAAATGACGCAGTTTAGTTTACGACTAGGGCTGGAATTCAGCCACGACTAAAAGTAGGAAACACTTCTCAAGGTTGAATGAATTTATATTTAATCTTTTTCATTTTTAACTCCATTAATGCGTTGACAAACGCCTTAGAAGTAAACGTAAATCTAAAATTCATTAAAAACTATTGTCAACCTTAAATGAGTAATCGTCTATTTCAAGCGCATGTACGTTTTAAATTTAACCGAAACTCTTCTTTTACCCTTTACAGAGGTAGCAAGCTGTCTAATTTCTAATTTTAAGAAGTTTTATCTAAACATTAACCACAGCCAAGTCGTCTCTTGTTTAAACAGAAGGTAAAAAAGCTCCCCATTAGTGCGGCTCCTCTGCAATCATCTAGTTATCGCAGTAATCAGTTTTTCATATCATAATTACACAAGGTGAGAAAAATAAACATACTTAAAAGGCAATTTCGTAGAAAAACACAAACTAAACTAATTATAACTAATTAGCAGAATTCAATCCAATTAATTTAAATTGACCAATATAAACAATGAAATCATCTCAACACTACCAATTCCCATTAACTTGATCCTCTAATTTCTTAAAGTCATATTATCTAATTTCTATTTTTATTTCATTGATTTCTTTCCTCATGCCAAGCCGGTCCATTACGTAACATCCGTTTGAATAAAAAACAAACAAAATTCTTTGAACACAAAACGCAAAGTCATAGTTAATAATTACAACCGGTTCGTTTGATGTCATCTTACTTCAAATCTTATTATCGATAAAGTAAGAGAAAGTATGTTCCAAATACAAGCATCCCATTTGCCGCCACATTGTTGCCAAGCAACGCGACTGGCATTAACATCGTCATGCGCACTTGTAGCAATGCCGGAGCGCCATGATAGGGGCAGACCTTCAAGAACCGCGGCGTAAATCTTGGTTAGTGGCCTGCAGAATGGGCTCATTGCCGGATCTAATGAGTTGCAAATCGCGTGCAGAAGCGTTCGCAAGACGTCTCCAGACAAAATTACGGTCCTTGAGTGGACTCATCACAAATGACGACGCGGGTGATACTCGAGAGGAGACTGTGGGTGCTGACCCGATTGAAAAGATGACACACGAAGACTCCCAACCCATCACTGACGATGAAGAATTATACTACGACTTCGATTTGGCAAGCAGTTCCTGTTCGCCCTCATCGCCAGATCCGACCTCCTGCTCTCCTCCGCACGCACCCATCCTCACACAACCCTTTAATATCACAATGAAGGCCAATTATGCTGTTAGTGATGTTACTTGGAAGCAATCTGTGGAAACTCAAGCGACGAGTTTGACCAGAGAATCGCAAGGTGACGAACGTGACGGCGCTCATGACGCGAGTGTCCTTGAACAAGGTCAGTCTAATCATAGCTCGCAAGTCGCGGGGGAGGAGGATAAATATTCATCCAAGGGTTTTATCACGCTGTCAATCTTGGGTTTAAAAGTGGATGATGGACAGACGGACGAACCAGTTAACGGTGAATTGTCATTCAATGGTAAAGAAGAGGAAAAGGGCGAAGAAGAAGAAGAAGTGACCGAGTTGGCCTCGCCGTTATGGGGAACTCTCAAACAAATCGACCGATTCCAAGTGAGAAAAGCCAAAGACAAGAGTGAGGATATTGAGGAATCGCAAGAAATAAGCAATGACCAAGAAGCACAACCAAAAATGCCAGTAGAAGAAGTAGAAGAGACGTTATTTACAACTGATTCTATTATACCCTACGAAAAAGACACAGAAGACGATGACGATCAAAGTCGTCCTAAACATATCTACCGCAGCTCGTCTTTAAAGACTGGAAAAACACCTCCTGGTACTCCTGGCCGAAAAAAAATCGTCCGTTTTGCCGATGTCTTAGGACTCGATTTAGAAGATGTACGACACGTTTTTTTGGAAGATTTACCAACAGTGCCTAAATCAGCGTTCAGTGATTTAGATAACTCTGCAGTGATGCAACCAAACGAATGTCAATTCAACGGTACAAAACCGCAAACGACACTAGTGGTGATGTTCAGCCAACCGTATTTATCATCCAACTTCTTGGAGAGGGTGCGCACACAGAAAGTGTGTCTTGAAAACGCCGTTGCTTGCGACGGATCAGTCAAGGGTCAAATCAGAGTATTAAATTTATCTTTTAATAAACAACTTTTTGTTCGTTATACACTCAATGAATGGCGTACCTACGTGGAGCTGGAGACCAATTATTTACCGAATTCTAACGATGGCCTAACTGATCGATTTAATTTTGTCATTTACGGCGGCGACAAATTGAATCTCGGCCAAAGAATTATTTTCTGCATCCGTTACGTCACTTTAGGGGCGGAATTTTGGGACAACAATTATGGACATAATTATCAGTTTCAGTGTCTTCAAGAATGCATGCACCCACCTGTTGAGGTTTCGCCCCTTGGTTTGATGAGTGAACTGAGTACTAGTTTTATGTATTGATTTTATCTCCTGTTTTCATTTCCTTGAGGGAGTTTATTTTCTATACATCATCAGATCTAAATAAATTGGCAGAAAATGTGAGGTGGGTTAATTAGTATATTATGAAAACGTTATCTGCTTTTAATCTTGATTAGTTTCTGTTTTCTTTTTCTAGGTCTGCCGTCTTAGAAATTATGTTATCCCACGAGGAAACAGTTAAGGAAATTATGTTAATGGACATGAACTGTGTGTCTCTTTTGTGTTTGTGCGTGTTTATAAAAAATATTGTGTATTTTTTAAAAAAAGCTTTTTAGTCATTTTGAAATCAAAACTGGCAATTTGTTGGGCCTTAAAGAGTGAAAGTTAAACCTATATTTACAAAGCTTATTTGAGTGATGTATATTTTTTATATATCAAAGAATTGAAGATAAGGTGGAAGATATTCAAGGTTAATTAAAGACTGTCCACTAATAAAGGGTTAGTGAACTAGAGGATTGAAAATAACATTGTCAATGTGGCACTTTATATTTTTAATTCTTTTTCCCACTTGAAGCCTGGAGTTTTGCCATATCTTACTTTATTTTTACTAAGACCATTTCATTTCAAAATACCACACACTCTTAGATCTTCCACACACTCTTAGATCTTCCTAGAAGTTGTACACTACTGTTGTTAGGAAAACACGTTTATGACCTATTGTGATAATTCTTATTTCTAAAGTAGATTATTTTTCTCAGGTATTCTTATCACTAGTTTTAAGCTTGGTAAATAATGACTTGTTTTTTATAGAGAATTTTAATGTTGAATTCTTTTAAAGGATATTTATGTTGAGATATATTTTATAAAAAGTCTAGAGCAATAGTTTGTATATCTACCTATTATAAAAAAATTGAATATTTTGTAAATGTCAATAAAAATGCTATTTCTGTGTTGAAAATTGAAATTTGTCCAATATTGTTTTGTAACGATTTTAAAGATGAATAAAAAAAAAAAAAACTGCGTTTCTCCAATACTTTTTACGCTTATTAAATAGCGTGATTAAATGCTTTGCATTTATTTTCCCTAATTTGGAAAATAGGTTAACTAAATTTCGTGTTACAATTTTTTAATCAACACCAAAGGTATGCATAAAAATTAAATTCCAAAATTAAAAACAAATCGTGTTTAATTTTTTAAATCTTCAGAATTCTAACTAGGGTGATTGACCCGCCCCCCTTTTACTGTTCCTCCATCTTAACCCACTTGTCCAATCCCTGGCCATGACCTTGAAATAATGGACAAATTCAAACTCTTGTAATTGATCACTTCTATAAATCACACGTAATTTATATCCCAATCTGAGTAATCCAACTTTAGTTTTGCCTCTTTTTCTGAACAGGTTTAGAGATCAATACTTCATAGAAACTTCCAGATATTTATCACCTCAAAAAAGAAATTAAAAAAACCAAATCTTTTACTTTTCTATATAGTAAAGTTCGCAAAAATTAGCATTACGTGAGTTCTACTAACTCCTACAGCCAAAAACCACGCCTATGACCTCATTTAATCGTAAAATACATCAATCTACATCTTAAGACAACCTGTCTTAAAGTTTAAAATACCAATATTAAAAACCACAAAAGAGGATAAAAAAAATGTGCAGAGTAACATTTCCTCGTATGTGTCATAAAGATCTTTCATTTCAATAATTTCAGTCCTAGAAAAAAAAAAATTCCACCCAAATATTAAATAACCATGGACCACATTGCCAAAATTGGTCAATGTGGGATTAAGAAAAATAATTACCTAAAAAAACAATAGGAACTTGGAAAATTTTCTTAAACAAGGAGTTTAAACGCATGACCAGTCAAGTGGGGTAGTGGAAAAGGAGTGTAAATTTCACATTTCACCCTGTTCAAAAGACAAGGGCGTTTCCTTGTTACTTATTTACTCGGAAATATAACGCTTAACACCACTTCCTGGTCATAAGTGGACATCGAATCCACTTTGCAAATTTAAGAACTACTTGAACAAATAAAAAAAAGAGCAATAAAACTTAAGAAAAGAACTATTTTTTCAAGTGAATAAAATAAAATTGCTGGAATTATCTTTTTCTAACTATTCTTTCTTTTTTTGTGGGATAACAAGTAGCTAAGAGGGAAATGGGAGAAAGTGCTTTGACCTCGTTTAAAAAGATCACGGACCCACACCCACTTTGTGACTTTTTGTGAGACGATTACATTAATTTGTTTCGATATACAAAATGATTGTGTACTTTTAGTTCTTCGATTTAAAACATTCGTCCTAGATTCATTGCAAATCAGCAACATCATTTCTGCAAATAGTGACCATAAAGTCGTGACAAACATCATTGCATATTTGCACATTATTATTTTTTTTTTTAATAGGATCCCATAAAACATTTTGACGAGACTTTAATTAGAAAAACAAGATTCAGTAGTCGTGTATTCTTCAAAATGGGTTTAAAAAATTGCATATATGTATTCCACTTCGTTCTACATTTTACTTTGATAATTATGATCTATATTTCTTGGAGTTTCAAAACTTCATTTGCACTGCCCTTAGCTCTCATTTGGGCGCTTAATGTTGACACGGGTCATTGGCACTTCAGAGTTGCAACTTCAAGATGTGTCGGTTAATAAAGTTCGTATATTTCTTACCCGTAATATTACGATTTATGTAGTTATGTATATATATAAAAAGGGTAAAGCCCGAGTGCTAATTTTATTGCCGAAGATGTGGAAAAAACCAGCAACAAATTCGTAAAGTGAAAAAAAAAAGTTTTGGACTAGGGCTAGTGAACTTCCTGGTCTTAGGAATTAAAAAATTAAGACATAGTGTGTTAAAACTAAAAAAAAAAAACTGATTTGGTTAAAAGCAAAATGCAGTAAAAATTTGAGAAAAGAAAGCAAATTGCTCATTAAAATATTCTAGGCAAGCGAATGGCATTTTGAACTCATCGTGAAGAGAGTAAATTAGGCAATCTGAAACGTGCAAATAAATTAATGAAAAACATTTCAACTCTCTGAACTGGAATCTAAATCAACATCAATACAAGACCAATTATAAAGCTTATCCAAATTTTAACACCTAAACTATTTTCCTCGAGATAACGTTCCAATTCAAACAGAACACTCCAATTATCCTAGAAGACAATGAAACCACCTACAAACCATGAACTTCTTGGGGCAATTTTTTTCACCAATTCACAAGAAACATTCATTTTACTTTACCTTTTCCTACAAAAGAAAAAATAAATTACTGCCCTACTTTTTTTTATGTAGCCCATAAAAACCCTTCAAATCCCAGTTCATTACTTTAGAATAAAAGAAAAACCCCAGACCTAAGAAATTAACTGTCACGCTAAAAATCCACTTCCCTTTAAAATTAAAAAAAAATTCACAAACGCATAACACTCAGTAATTTCAAGAATTTCAAATTCCTAAATGGATCTACACAAAAACAAAAGCTTAATACTTAGCCCTAAGCAAAGTCCCACAAAAATTAACATATAATAAAGAGAAAGGACATTTTTGAGTCATAACTCATGAACAAATTCATCATGGCCCAATACATTGAGAGCAATGAAGTTACCACATAATGGCGTGCGCTCCTAATATGTTGCAAAGACCCAACCCACGCAGGCGACACACAGTTTTCTCAGGTGGACTGAATTCGAAGGTGAAGGAGGGAAAGGTGGGGTCGGGGAGAGAAAATGAATTCAGGGCAAATGAAATGAGCTGATCCGTGGAGTATGTGGCACAATCCAGCTCCCACTTTCTCCTTTCCACACCCTTGAGAAAAATTACAAATGGAAGAAAAAAAAAAATTCTTATCTCGAAAACGTGAATAATAAAAAATCGGTAATCTTACGTAACCCTGAAGACACGTGATGGAATTGGCCTACAGGTGAAACTCTTGTAAAGAAAGATCGCGAAAAAGTTGCAGTCCTAAATATAGTATAGTGGACTTGTCTATATATTTTACAATAGAATTGAGGCCCGTGATCCGTTGTAAAAAAAACAAGCATTGTGGGTAGTCATTGCACAGTTCGGTGTAAGGTTAGCAGGGTCAAGCTTTTGTTCACTGATTAAGAACCCACGCAAAAAATCTATTGTGATATTTTTCCAAACTTCTTATTAAGGTCAAACATCATTCACACGCCAAATTTTGTTCTTTTCATGTTATCCTTTTTAAATTTTTTCTTCAAAAAAATTTTCCCTTAATTTTTGTATTATATGAAATAATTACTTTTATTCCAGTAATTCTTACCATGACTTGGCAAGACAATAAAGTGTAAGCACCTCTTGAGTGTTTTATTGCAGTTTTTTTTTTCAATCAGGTGTTTATATTTGGGTTGTAAAATATAGGTGTAGAGAAATTAGTCAAACCCCTTTTTACTTCCCATATAAAAAATAAATGAACTAGTTCAATGGGATAGAGTTGGTTTCGTCAAATTGTGTAATAAAGTATGAGGAAGCAGATTTAATAACACCCAAATAGCTAAAAAAAATTAATATCCGAAGGAATTAGTGTGAAGAAAGTTGAACTTGTCACACCGTGAGAAACGTTAATGAATAAACCAAAGTGAGAAAAAAATTAATTATAGTTAAGGGAACTATTTAAGGAAAAGTCTGAACTTGTTTTGTTATCTAACAAGTGTTAATGAATTTTCCATTTTAATTTCAGAATTTTTTTTTACAAGCCCAAAAGTATAAATCAAAATGTTAAAAAAAAATAAATAGTACCACGACCGAACACCAAATTAGGATTCAAATTGTAGATTTAATTATTCATAAAATTCTCAAGGAAATCAAAAAAACTGTGAATTTTTTTTAATCTATATTAATTACTATGAACTTAGAAAAACAATAAGAAGTTCCAAAATAATAATCATAAACCCACAAAAATGAATAGAATTTTTTTTCCTCCTCTTAAAAAAAAATCCAGCTTCACTATCTCGTGATGACAGAGTTCAATCACATTAAATTGACATACAAGATTGCTATCAAAATCTTTCACCTCATAGAATAGTCACAAACTCTTTAAAATCGCATTTATTTGATGTAAGACTCACATTTACAAGATTAAAAAAAATCTTTTAATTGGAATTGAAACACTGCTCTAATTTAACAACTCTCTTCTCGCTACCCAGATGCTTTGGGTGTGTCTAAGATCCAACTCTTTTCGAAAATATAACCTAAGGGGGTGTCAATGTGTCTCTTACCCCTCAACACGCGATCTTTGTGCACGTGTCGTCAAAAGAGACGAGTAAAAAGAAAATAAGTTCGCTCCCTGCCCACCTGTTAACGCGCTCAGATTGGTCACAGGCCAGGAAAAAGGCGCGCAAGCCACCAAAGGGAGTTTTCCCGTGGATTGAGGTCAATTCCGCAACGAGACGGGCCGGGGACTAGGTATATAAGGCGGTGAAAGTGGTCAGCAAGTCATAACCACAGCATTCTTCAAAGTATCAAAACATGATGAACAAGTTTGCGGTAAGTGAACATTTCTACGCTACACATGGAATAACGTAGCAAAATGGTTAAAATAACTCGGTACATTTCTTAGGCTCTTTTCGGTCTGCTGGCCCTTCTCAGCGTTGCCATCGCTGAAGAGGATGCCAAGCAAGAATCTGCTGTGGCTGTAGCCGCACCTGAAGCCACCGCTCAGGACAAATCAGGGTATGACCATTACTCACACGATGAATACAAACCAGCTGTCTACGCTCACGGTTACGGACATAGCTACGGTTACAAACCAAGCTACGGCCACGACTACAAACCATCCTACAAACCCAGTTACGGACACGACTACAAACCATCCTACAAACCAAGCTATGGCCATGAATACAAACCAAGCTACGGCCACGATTACAAACCAAGCTACAAACCAAGCTATGGTCATGAATACAAACCCAGTTATGGACATGACTACAAACCAAGCTACAAACCCAGCTACGGTCACGACTCATACAAACCCAGCTACGGTCACGACTCATACAAACCCAGCTACGGTCACGGCTACACTTACACCTACTATGAACAGAAGCCAAGCTATGGATATGAGCACAAACCCAGCTACAAACCTGAATACAAACCTGAATACAAACCCAGCTACAAACCCGAATACAAACCCGAATACAAACCCAGCTACAAACCCGAATACAAACCTAGCTACAAACCAAGTTACCATGAAGAATACAAACCAAGCTACAAACCAAGTTACCATGAAGAATACAAACCCAGCTACAAACCAAGCTATCATGAAGAATACAAGCCAATGTACAAACCAAGCTACGGTCATGATGAATACAAACATGAAGAATACAAGCCAGACTACAAACCAATGTACCAAGGCCATAGCTACAGTTACGAATACAAGCCAGAATACAAGCCAAGTTATGGACATTATGAACACAAACCTGAATACAAACCTGAATACAAACACTACTAAACCGGATATGAAACGATCGTTAGGTAAGACATTGAAATCCTTAAAACTTACAGTCAAATCTTAAACTATTTATTATTTTCAGGTATTCGAGTTCACAGTCATCCGCTGCTCCATTTTTATACACATACGATGCCTCTTAATTTATTAAACGACCTAGTATAGTTATATAAATTTAAAAATTTTCAAAATGGTCATTAAAATAATGTGAAAACGATGTAAGCGAGTATTTTGATATGTACAGCTAATAAAATGATGGCCTTTGGAAAAGTTGTGTGTTATTTTGAATGATCAAACTCATAATAAAAAGTTGAAAAAAAAAAGATTAATCTCTGAAGTTTTATTACTGGAATCATAAATTATAAGAGTAAATATTTTGAATAAGTGAATAATTATTTGTCACCGACTCTTAAAAGTCAAAGACCTGAATAATGTTGCGGAATAGGTCAAGAATCCTCATGAATAAAATACTGTAGATAGCAACTACATTGAAAGGTATATTGAATAGAAAAGGCTAACTCGAGCATGCTTAAATGTAAACAACTTTCAATGATGTTTGATATTTCAGTTCAACGTTTCATTGCAGTACAAGTTAAATGTAATGCACATGAATGAGTAGATTAAGCATAAGGAGAACATAATTTGATTTAATCAATGACATTTTTTTATTGCAATTGAGGTCTCTGCTCTGTGATTTGCGCGTGTTCAGTACCTCACATAAATTGCAGTTAAATTATTTTGGAGAGTTTTCTTGACCAAATATTTTTTTAGTTTTTGACTTCTTCCTCTACGAATATTTATACGTACACTCATTATTTAAGGATTATGTAGATTTTAAATGAAATATGCAGGTTGTTAATGCGGAAGTTGACGCGTGTTATTTTAATTAAAATGTAGGAAAAAAAAAAAAAAAAGAAGCAAACACCTCAAACACCACCCAACAGTTACCTGAGACAGGCAGCGGTATCTGGTGAACGAATTACGAAATGCAAAACTTGCGATGTTTTTCACTAGTGGCGTTAGTATACAGGTAATTAAATATTCAAACCCTAAGGGTATAAAATATTTTTATTTAAGATTTCAACATTATAAACGCTACACGTCGCTCGTGCAAGTTGTAAATTAACTAGGAGATGTATTACGTTACCTGATAAAAAGATGTTTACTCTTGGATTTTAGTTTTTTGTTGTCATTTGTCAAATGCATAAGTTGTCATAGCGGGAAAAAAATAAAATTCTTAACTTATGTCATTGTTTATATGGTCTCAACCCTGATGCACCTTATGTTGAATAGTGATCCCAAACCTTATTCAGAAACCATAATCTTTGAACGAGTAGAGAGAAAACTTCTGAATTTTTCAAGTGATATTTAAAATCGTGAATGTGTTTTTCATCTTTAACTAGGTTATAAAATATCATAAATTCCCTGTATCATGTTGTAACACAATTAAAATTGCACCCCGGTGGCTTTAGTTCACTGCACTTTAACTTGAATTTGATTGATTGACAATTATTGTATATTGTATTGAATTACCAACACGAAATTCTCAAACAGTAATTGCGCAATAAATCATTACAAATTTCTCAACGAACAAATATAGCCTTACTTGTTTATTTTATATCTTTTACAGACGAGTCATATATAGTAAGAGGCAGTTATCGCCATAAACCACGCTGTATGTGGCTTTATCTGGCACAGATGCCATATACCTTTAAGTAATAAAATGGGTTGACTGCAAGTTCAGATACAGTCATTCTAGTTGTGAAAAAAAAATCAAATCTGATAATATTGATGTATCTCCACATATCAACAGATATTGTAACTACACGACACATCAATGAGTGTTGTAATTTTGTTACAGCACAATCCAAAATTTTCCAACCTATTTATTAACAAATTGTTAATTCTCATTACATCAAAAACACAAGTTAATACCCTACCACTTATTAATAAAATAGAAAACAACAAAGTGTCAATGACACAATCTAATTAAATTCCTCTCATAGAACACATCTCCTAAAATTAAAAGTGCATTCTCACATCCACTAAACACGCAATTACACTAAAAGTCTAAATACTCAAAAAATCGTGTTCAATTATTCCCATCTTGATAACAGGTATTAAAAGATTTCAAGTTTAGGCACAGTCAAGTTAATTCTATAACACGCAAAATGTACTTCTTCCTTCTTCTCTTCTCTTACAGGACGCTACCCTTTTAACGACCCAGTTTCCGGCGACCATGACATCGAAAATAATATATTCACAAGTTCAATGGCTGAAGATTACCTTCCAGCATCCAGGAAATTTAATTCCATCATTTAATTGTCTAATAAATTAAATGTTAACTCAAAATCTCTGTAATTTTATTCCTTGCTGCCGTGAATTTTAAAAATGAGTTGTAATTATATACTACCTGCATACCCTATAAAATTTTGCAATGATTATTTAATATCCAAATAATTAAAAAAATGTTTGTCATCAAAGGCTTGTTAGCCACGTTCCACTTTACGCTGATGACTTTCTAAAAATCACAGACGAGCGATAATCACTTTTAGATGACTTTATGAGATAATGATTGTCACGATTAAATCCACTTTCCCAATTGACAAATTAGACGTTGTCCATATAATAAATGCATTAAATCAATCACGTCAGAAAGTCTAATGTAAATTGACAGTTAATAAGCTGGTAAGTGTAAAATAAATCAGATAGCATATTTTACGTGTTAAGCAATAGATTACTTGTACTTGATGTAATATATCTAACACTATTTAGCAATTATTGACCTTATCATAAATTAGATTGAAATCATTACAAAAATACATTGAAGAGAACAAAAACTAACATTGTGAAAAAAAAAACAATGACACTGAAAAGATAAGAAGTAGATGCGTCACTAGAGGAAAAGATAAAGGAAAACAATTTAAGGGAGGGTGCAATAAACGTAGACATAAGAAAAAAATAGGCGATTGTTTCTATGTATGCCATTGCTAGAAAGATCCACCAAAAATGTTCTACTGAACTTCATATTACTAGGCCTTGGTACATTACCGGTAAAACCACTACATGAAATAATGCGAATGTGTCATCACTTGACCAAAATTACAGTTCATTGGCTTATGGGCAAGAAAAGGAGGCTACTCAAATAGCAGCTTACAATAAACTCATTAACCCTTCGTTTCTCATCATCCTTCATATTTTTACTTTATTTTACATCATCCTCATTTATTATATTTGTATTCAGTTTCTCACCGCGGGGTTCATGATCATTTTTATGAATTGACGGGGGTTGGCAATGGCAATGACCCTATGATGACCAAACATGAGAAACTGGACTGGTCACTTTTCAGAATGGCCAGAAGGTGAAAAAGCAACCGCGGAAAAAGTTCAAGTAACCTAAATGCGGTTCACTTGACCCTTTTCTCACTATAACTAATATATTCCTGGTTCTCAGTGTGAGTGATCGCGTAGAGAAATTGCGAGGAGACGTGTTAACAATTTTTTTTATGAAAAAATCTCAGACATTTCTTGAATTAAAAAAAAAAAAAAAAAAAAAAAATCGGAGTAATGAAAACAAAAGAGTGCTGAGACAATAAAGAAGTAGACAAAGAGTTTCTATTGAAACTGAAGTTGCACCTTTTTTCTAAGTCAAAAAAACTTTTGAGGTTCGTGAACAGAAACAAGGACAAGTGAGCGGGGGAGGCTGGTTTGTCAAGATGTACGGCAGCTACAAAAAGGTCATTCAATTGTGAAGTTCGAAGGGGAAACCTTGAACCTGTGATAAAGTGGGTCGAATGGGAGCATCCTCAGATTTGGCGCATGCTCAGTATACAACCCAAACATCGCACGAGCTTTCGAGTGGTATAAAAGGAGGAGAACAAGTGTAGCAGAACATTATCTGCCTAAACGGATTTCAGTACAGAAGAAGCCAAAGGAGCAACATGAAGTATCTTTGGGTAAGTTTACTACTACTACTGCACACAACATTTAGCAATATTAGAATCTCTACTACAATTACTTCATTATATTTAGACTATTTAAATTAATGACAAATTTTATAATTTTAAATTTCATTCGTTAAATTTTTTTGTGGATTATTTTGACTTCGAACTAAATGTTTAGGCTAGCTTAGCTAAGCTATTTAACAAACCTTGTTTTCATTTTAGCTCCTCGTTGCCCTTGTCCTAGTGGCAGATTTGTTAGATGTCACCAAAGCCGATGGCTATGGCGGAGGAATGATGAGTTACGGAGGGGGTGGAGGTGGTGGAGGTGGTGGATACGGCGGAGGTGGATATGATGACGATGACGAAAAGAAAAAGAAGAAAAAGAAAAAAAAGACAAAAAAGAAGAAGCATTTGCACTACCATTATTACTACTATAAGCCAAGCTACGGAGGCGGTGGATACGGAGGTGGAGGTTCAGGAGGCGGTGGATACGGAGGCGGAGGTTCAGGAGGTGGTGGATACGGAGGCGGAGGTTCAGGAGGCGGTGGATACGGTGGTGGAGGCGGTGGATACGGGGGTGGAGGCGGTGGATACGGAGGTGGAGGCGGCGGTGGTTACATGATGAGTGGAGGAGACGGAGGATACGGCGGCGGCGGAGGAGGATACGGAGGTGGTGGTGGCGGAGGAGGCGGCGGAGGAATGCATATGAAACCAGTTGTTACTCTAGGCATTTATCCAGTTCATGGAGGTGCCGGCGGTGGCGGCTACGGAGGAGGAGGCGGTGGCTACGGAGGAGGAGGAGGAGGAGGAGGAGGATACGGTGGTGGAGGCGGAGGTGGATACGACGGAAGAGCAATGGCTAGTTTATTGGGCGGCTTGATGGCTTACGGTGCCAGTAGTGCAGGAGGCGGAGGATACGGAGGTGGTGGAAGCGGCGGGGGTGGATATGGCGGAGGTGGTGGAAGCGGCGGGGGTGGATATGGTGGCGGCGGAGATGGGGGTTCCAACGGCGGAGGATCAACTATCATAATTACAACTGGAGGTAACAACGGAGGCGGAGGAGCTTATGGTGGCGGCGGCGGTGGAGGAGCTGGAGGCGGAGGTGGTTATGGAGGCGGCGGCGGAGGAGGAGGCGGAGGTGGAGGATATGGAGGCAGCAGCGGAGGCGGCGGCGGTTACAAGCGAACCGCTTTCGATGCAACCACTTTCGACCTGACTGGTCAAGCCAGTTCTCCTCAAATAACTCAACTGAATGCAAATCCAGCCCAAGTGTCCCAAGTAGCAGTAGCTGACCCCAGTATCTCTTTCGCTCAATCTGCCATCCCAATTGAATCTTATGGAGCATCAGTTAACAACTTCAATGCCCAAAATAATTTCAACCCTCAAAACACCTTCACTGCCCGAAGCAATTTCAACCAAGAAAGCAATTTCAACATTCAACCCATTCCTTTGAATGGCGGCGTCATCATTGCTGATGCAAACGCCTTTCAACAACCCAATTCTAATCCCTCATTCGCAACTAATACATATACCATACTTTGAGCACCAAGTATAATATTTTCAATTATCAATTGAGAAGTACGGTAAGATTCAAGAGCTAGACTTTACAGTGTATATCATGAATCTAACTTTGTCTTTTATTTTTTTTTAGTTAATTCATCCCACTGAATCAACATCCTTCCCATCATTCCATTATTCCAAGTCCAGTGGTCTCCGATGTCTGACTAGACTAACGGGATTCCTAAACCTGAGAATATTTTTAACCCAACATGATAGATGTACAGAAATATTTTTTTTACATATATATACTTTTTTAAGCACAACTATTTTTTGAAGTGCTAATGTTGGTTTTGTTTCCCATTTTTGGATAGAATATTTTGTAATTTTTCTGTAGTTAGTTTGTGTATATTTAAGTTTTCTACTATGGCATTTTCTGCTAGTTTTAACATAAAATCTGTAATGGGATTTATGTAAAAAAAACTTAATATTAATCTGTAACTAAACTTGTAATTATGAAATAAAAACAAACTTATTTTTTAAACATGTTGTTTCTATTTATAATTTTAATTTCTTATATACTATTGAGTGAATGCACTCGTTGTTATACTTAAATTTACCATATGTTTATACAGATCATTGGCAACACTCATAAGTTAGCATAAAAGGCGACACTTACTATAATAGAGGTGTATCGCGCAAATTTACTATTTGCTGTGTCCCTGACATAAAACTAAAACCACTAATTTATAAAAAAAAAAAATAAACTCTTGAATTTTCTAGTAGGTTTAGAAATAATGTTCAAAGTATTTTAATTGGTCATTTCTAATTCACTCACCTTCTCCATTCTGAAGTAATGACCGTAACGTGGAAGATCTTTGACATTGCATTTTGGGTGGAGTGGATACTTAAAGACACGTTCCAAAATAGTTAAAAAAAAAAAAAATTCACGGCCAGTCAACCTTGCTTCAATTTAAATGGAACACGACTAGACTTTTAACTACGTGCTTCCAATAAAAAACAACCAGAAAAAAGGGTTACAAAGATGTGAAAAATCACCAATAACTATCATTTGTGCATCCATCTGTTACAAATGATTCAATTAGTCATGTTCCGTATGATAATTTGTCAAAAACTCACTTTTCACTCATCTCATGCATAAATACCATGCGAAATAAACGAAATGTGAAATCTTCACTTGACGTAAGCACATTTATTTTTTTTTAAAATCGCACCAATATAAAACAAACATTCCCCTCTTCCAAATTAAATAAGATAAACCACTTAAATATGTAATTATTCGAGAAATTAGTATTTCTCTCACCATTTAACACTAATTCCCACTTGAAGGCAAGTCGTTTACCTGTAGTTAGAAGAAAACAAAAATATCTTAAGGGGAGAATCTTTCACATATCTAGGTTGTTCATCTCAAAGTAATCAAACGAAATCATCAAAAGAGAAAAAAAAAGAGAAAATTTAATCTCCAATAAAAGCACTTTTTCAGCCACCAAAACGCCCCGAGAATTATGATCTAAATACTGAATTGGACCTCTGGAAGAAAAAAAGTTACTAAAAGACGAAAATCCATTAAGAGCGAGCCCTAGGCCACACAACAGTATAGCGACTGATATCTTGAACCTGTAACCAAAATGGGTCACTGTCATGCCCAGTTGAACAGCGCCCTCTTGTGCCTAATGAACGACCACTTGACGAATATAAAAGTTCACCCTTCGAACCCAAGACTATTCATTCCACCTCAAGATACACACCAATGCTCGTATACCTGGTAAGAGATGACTCGAACCAGCATCCTCCTTAGATGCTGCAATGCCATGCAGAAAAGCTCTACTGACCAACATTATTTTTCAGGTGAGTTTCGTCGTTGTGGCCTTGATGGCCCAAGAGACGACGGCCAACAGAAACAAAGGAGGACAACAATTCATTCCTGTGCCAATATACAAAGATCACGGTTATGAAAAGAAGTACGAAGAAGACCATCACCCCCTCATTATCCCGGTTCCAATCCAAGTTCCAGTTCCGATCAAGCATAAGAAAGTGAAAAAGACGACCCATACTATTGGCATTCTTCTCCAAGACAAGCCTAAAGAATACGGTTACGGAAAAGGCTACGATGGAGAGGGAAAAAGTTATGGAGCGTCTGTTTACATGGGACACGGAGGTTACGCCGGAGGTGGTTACGGCAAGGGTTACGGTGGTCATGAAGGCGGTTATGGAAAAGGATACGGAAAGGGTTACGATAAGGGTTACGGTAAAGGATATAAAGAAGAAGGCTACGGTGGGGGTTACGGTAAAGGATATAAAGAAGAAGGCTACGGTGGGGGTTACGGTAAAGGATATGAAGGTGGCTATGGAAAGGGATACGGGGGCGGTTACGATAAAGGGTACGGTAAAGGTTACGAAGGTGGTTATGGGAAGGGATACGGCGGCGGTTACGATAAAGGGTACGGCAAAGGTTACGAAGGTGGTGATGATAAAGGTTATGGTAAGGGGTACGGAGGTGGTTATGATAAAGGGTACGGTGGTGGTTATGATAAAGGGTACGGAGGTGGTTACGATAAAGGATACGGCAAGGGAGGCTACAAGGAAGAATATGATAAAGGGTACGGAGGTGGTTACGATAAAGGATACGGCAAGGGAGGCTACAAAGAAGAATATGAAGGCGGTTACGGAAAGAAATATGGTGGTTACGATGAAGGATATGGAAAAGGAGGATACGGTGGAGGGTACGAAGATCATGGGTATGGAAAAGGTATGGGAAAATATGAGAAACCCTACGAAGAACACGGGTATGGAGGTCCAGCATATGGAAAAGACGAAGGGTATGGAGGTTACGAAATGCATGGTGGATACGGGGGCGATGCTTATGAAGGTCATGGGTATGGTGGGCATGAATACGGTGGACACGAATACGGCAAATATTAGAAGAAAAGTGTAAAGGTAGTAGTTTGAATTTGTTTGTAAGTTTGTATTTAAAGTTGTTTTATTGCAGATTAGTCATTATTTCTCTCACTCAACAATGCCGCTTCGTTGAAATAAGAATCCACTGAAAGAGACTGCGTTGGGTGTACTTCTTAGTTTATAACGGCGTTTATTTGGCTGTTATCTTTTGTAAATAGTTTTCTTGTTTTTAATTCACAGTCTGTTATGTTCTTTTACTGTAGTGCTTATAAAACTTTTTATATATTTTTTTAAACATTTCTAATTATTTTGTACAAACGTGTGAAACTAATGAAAATAAAAAAGTATTGTTTCCCTTTAAAAGGTTGTTCAGATGTTAAATATAGAATTCAACGACGTTCAGTTTCAGTCTGGCCTAAGAACTCGGCCATGCAAAAATTTACCTGTTTTGTCACTAGATGGAACTACTGATACAGACCAACTCGAGGACGCTCGAGAAGCAACTTTAAGTTCATTTTGCTGCTATAAGTAACTACTACTAGTAATTACTTCATACTTTAAGTCAGAATTCACAAATCTCACATATTTAAAGTTTTAAAATTTTCCAAGACATTTAATGCATAGAACGTATACCGTATATCAACAAAAATAAATATTTCAATGATAAAACAACATTTGTGGCCTAGTGGCCTTCATCTATGCCCTTATTTTCTGGTAAGTTCTGCACCCACAAACTTTTTGTGTGAAGTTCACATTTTACTCACAAGGTAGCAGTTAAATTCAAATCAACATTGAGCATGAGCAAAAAAGACAAGCCAACAGTGCACAACTAGTGACAAAATACAAAACTATAAACATTTTAAGCGTAAGACCCAATAGATCATTGTGCAAACAATTAAAAACATTTTCTGCAATATTACTCTTCTGCAAGAAGGTAAATCCCACACCATGCTTTCCACTATTTGTTTAACATCTTGCCTTTTTGCCAATTCACGTACCCCGTTACAAAGACATACTACATTTGGATGTTTGATAGTTAACTTGTAATTAAACAACGTAAATACTAACGCAACCACTACAACTAGAAATTTGAATATATAAAAACAAGATATAAACTTATAATATAGTATTTGGACAGCAATGAATCCATGCTTCTGACAATAACATTACTTTTTTTTAAACTATCTTTTGAATTTATCAGAAAACGATTGAATCAGTTAGTTTAAGTGGATAATACTATTCCAATCCGTTGCAGAAAAACTTTAAACTACCCAAAGATAGCCGAACAAACTTTTCGTATTATTTTGATTACCTCAACGTTTTAATCATTGCATATAAACATCCCACTATAATTTTACTTCAATAAATTTTTGTTACATTTAGAAAACAGTTCAATAATACTAGTACTTACAAAATCTCTCACCAGGATTCTAAACAATTTTAACCAATAAGATAGCTTCGACCTCCTAGTGAGTAGAAAGAGAACTCTACAAAGATCACTGACCTGCTGACCTCAAATTTACCAAGGGTGGGGGACCTTCCCCGAATAAGGCCAATGGATGAAGGCCACTAGGTCAGAAGCTGTCATGCACTACTAGTAGCATTATTGCCAGCACCATTGCCCTACAGCAACCAATGCCTCTTACTTATAATTACAATACTATACACAATGCTATATAAAAATTAATTATAAATTTGTTTTATATAAAATTTTATATAAAATAATTGAAGTAAAACCCCTAATATAAAATTTTGAAACTATTGTTATGATATACACATTTTTATGCTGAAAACGTTAAGAAGTTACTAAAATTATTATAAATATCATTCCCAAATGCCATAAATAAAATACCCACTTCAACAGTTGTTAAACACCTGCCTGCATACAAACTTAACAAAACGTAATAATACTCATTACAATGCAACATAACTATCAATTACATCAATTTCCAAGTAAGATTTCAGTTAAAGTTTTTTAAACCACTAAGTAGTAATCTTTTATCGCATCTCATTAACCTTTCAAACTACATTTTTTTCTCTAATCTGACTAAAAAATAAACAAAACAGTAACAACCATCCGTAACAAAGGATTTTATGCCCTTCAATTCCCTTGAGAGACGAAACGAGTATGAAAGTAATTGTTTTTACTATTAAAACCACGCAATTAATCCAGGATGACCCACCAATCTCTGATTTCGTAAGCTCAACCTTTGTGACCGTGGTAATGACCAATTTTAGGCCATGTGCACTGCTTTAGTTTTTGTAGGTCGCCCTAGTATAAAACTGAGTGCTTGGCCCTTGTTTCGGCAGATACCTCAAGTGCAGAGATCAAAGTTACATCACCAAACATGAAGCAAAATATAATGGTAAGCAAACAACTATTTCACACAATTGCACTTTATATAATCCCTTTTTATCTACTTTAATATAGTTACTGGTAATTTTCCTGGCAACCATTTTGACAATTACGACAGCATTTCCACGTCCAAACAGCGGAGAATACCCAACAGGAGGCTACACCATGGGAACAAACACGGGATCTCTGTTCAAAATTCCCCCAATTAAATTTCCAACTCTTCCTATACCATCCTTTTTTGTGAGTTTCCCATCAACTCACGAAGATTATGGCGGCCATTACAGACGTTAATCGAAAATTACGTAAGTCAATTAAAAAGAAAATTTAATTTTTTCCCGTGTGCATTTTGTAATTGTTTTCCTAAATGCCTTCTGCAGATTTTTATCATCACTCATCAAAAGGCATTCTTTACCGTATGGTTTCACACGTGTATCCAAAGATGGCTCTTCCAAGTTGTTTTGTTATACCTTTATATAATTCTGTTGTACATATTTTTTTCTTCAATTTATAAATAAAATGTCTTCTCTCAAAACCGTTTTTATTCATTTCGAAAAAAAATAGAAACTAAACATAAGTTCAGAAAAAAAATTAATTCAAGTTATGCAGGATAGCCTAACGGGTTGCTTTAAATACTTTACTCACATAAATACTAAATAAATGTAAATTGGAATGTACACATGAAATGAAAATTCAAAAAGGAGAAATGCCGCATACTATTAACCCCCATATTCATTCACTGGAATATTTAAATTACTCCTCCATCCATATTCATTACTTGGACTACAACTTCCGCATACTCCCTAGACAAATGAATCTCCGCTATGGAAGAACAACTTTCTTTTATATTTTTTCAATATTGACACCGTTTCCTACATTTTACCACCTATCATTGATTCTAAATCTTTACCCTACAAGCGAAAGTGACAAATCGACAAAAGAAACAAAATAAACAATGAAAAGGCCCCAACACAATGGAGTATAAATAGTGATAAACTATTTTCAATTGAGTTCTTTAAGCATCCAGCAAATGGCATGGGAATAACATGCAGCAAATACAGGTAAGAAGGTGCAGAGTTCTTTTAACTTTAAAATAAGTATATTTGTTTTGCAAAGATTTGGTGTCTCGTTTGCTGCGTTGGATTTGTCCTCTGCGGTGAAGACACATTCAATGGCAATAACAGGAGATCTTATGGAAGTAGCATTGGCTACGGAAGTCTCGGTCTCGGATTAGGAGGTTATGGATTAGGCGGCGGCCTCGGATACGGTGGCCTAGGAGGACTAGGTGGTTATGGAGGACTCGGCGGTTATGGTGGATTAGGCGGTCTTAGTGGTGCATACGGACTTGGAGGTTTGGGTTACGGTGGTCTCGGTGCTGGAGGTCTCGGTTATGGAGGTCTCGGTTACGGAGGCCTAGGCGGCGGTCTCGGAGCTGGAGGATTAGGATACAGTTTAGGTCTTGGAAGCTACGGTTTAGGAGGCCTAGGCGGTGGACTGTACGGTGGAGGTTTAAACGGAGGACTAGGAGGTTTGTACGGTGGTCTCGGTGGACTCGGAGGTGGTTTATACGGAGGTGGTTTATATAACCCTCTTAGTTATAGTTATACTTATTATAAGAAAAAGTAATTTTGTTTTGTTTTCACGGTTTGTATTGTTTTGATTATGTAAATGTACTCATTATGTCATTAATTCGATAAAAAAATTTTCCTTTCAATTTTAAATTCATTTTTTCCCCTCTATTTTTTTCCTTGTTTGAAGAAAAGTTTAGAATAATCAATTTAATCAGATCAAAATAGATTTGGAACTCCACCCTGTTATTAGCTCACTCATCCTCGGCAATTTCCTTACAAGACTCTACTGTATAAAAAGACAGAACTAGTGGACAACCTATTCAATAGCTAAGGTAGATCAGAGGAGATAGACGTTCTCACAAAAAAAAATGGCAATGCACCTGCAATTGGTAAGTTGTAACTTTAAAGGTACTAAGTTGAGGGAATAGAAAACAAAATCTTCAACTTTCTTACAAGAATGACACATTTCCCTCAAATAAGTAATTTTCCTTTTTATTTTTTTAGGTAGTTTTTATGATGCTTGTTTATCTCAACTGTTGTTGGTGCGCTTCTCAGAAGAGTATACAAGATAGAGATATGTACGGTTACGGATACAACCAGTACCCACGTCGACCGTACTCGTACGGTACGTACGGTAATCATGGAGGCGGTGGATACAGAGCAAACAAAGGCTACGAAGGAGTTTACGGCGGTTATGGACATGGAGGAGGACGTTACGGCGGGAATTACGGATATGGCGGAGGGCGTTACGGCGGGGGATATGGAGGAGGACGGTATGGCGGGGGTTTTGGGTATGGAGGAGGTTATAATCAAGGAGGGGGTTTTGGATATGGAGGGGGATATAATCAAGGAGGGGGTCATGGATATGGAGGGGGTCATGGATATGGAGGGAGATATAATCAAGGAGGGGGTTATGGGTATGGGGGCGGGTATAATCAAGGAGGGGGTTATGGTCATCAAGGAGGACATGGTGAATACGGTTATATGCCTCATTATTATAATGATTATCACAGGCCTTATTATGGAGACGGTGGTTGGTAATTTTGTTTAAAAATGTTTTTTGATACATGTTATATTTATGTAATTTATGTTCTATTTATTTAATAGTTATGGTGTTAAACCTTGATTTATTATTGAGCAATAAAATTTGTAATAATTGAACATGCAACAGGTGGTTTTCTTATTAACCTCTTTAAAGAGTCAATTAATATAGATAAATTCTATGGAGGACATCAACGGAATAATTTTTCAATAAAAAGTGATAGTGTTTCTTGGTAAATCCAAATGTAGAAATTTAGATTAGTTAAAAGTGTTAAACCTGTTTTTGTTGTATTTATAGTTTTTCTTTAATTGGCTTGCGGGAAATAAACAAGAAATAAACTTCTATATAAAGTACAAGACAGTCATTCTTTAGGCACGTATCCAATACAATTTTTAAAAATGTCTCTATTATCGGTAAGAGAGTGAATTTCATTTTGAAAAAATGGATAAGAAATTCAGTGTAAAAACCATTTGTTATATTTAGGTTACAGTTTTTTTGCTGGTGTTGTATGTGAGCTTCATAGCTGCCAGACCACAAATGGGAATGTATGGACTTGGCGGAATGGGCGGAATGGGCCCAATGAGCCCAATGGGAATGCAAGGCGTAAATCCCTACATGCATATGGCGCAAAGAATGCCTTTCATGGGATAAAATTTAATGTAAGAAATTGCTTAAATCCAAGTGTTATGTCTTGTTAATATTTTAATTATTGTGTATTAGCAGATTGATACGACGAATTCTACATGAATCTTAAAACTAATTGAAATGGAAAATTCAAAGAATAAAATTTTTTCTAAACACAAATTTCGTTGTCTTCAATTGTATTCTATAATAAGCTTTAAAAAGGAGTCTGTCTAAAAGGTAACGCCAAACACAATATTACAGATAACATACGCATAGTTTCAAACAAACCTAACTACGACAGAAAGAAAGAAGGCTAAGCACACAGTTAAAATGTTCAAATTATCAATTTCCACGTTGAAAGCACAGAAATTTTTTTGACTGACAAAGATAGTCTGCTCGCATCTTCCATGTCAGCGGTTCATGTAATTCTCATGGTCTTACAAGATGATTATAGTCATTTCTTATTGGTAAACTTATGTCGTATACACACAGAATAATTTTTAGACCAAAAAAAAAAAAAAAAAAAAAAAAAAAACAGGCGCAAATAGTGCAACTCAACCATCAGATTTCATTAAATAACTAATTTTCGTCGACATTTCAAAGAAACATCATCACTATAAACTATAAACAATCGTAGACCAAAAATGTCATCCAAAATCTTTCAGTAAGTTTTTTTCTTTAAAGCTTATTAAATATCGGAAACCACTTTCTCTTCAATGTTATTAAACTTAAGACTTTAAGCGTTCAATAAAAATAAGTCTTACACACTCACAAGCCAACCATCGTAATCGAACTTGCGTCAAAACACAAATAAGAAACCTTCAAACATGTCAATAAATTATCCAAGGATGAAACTATCTTGATGACATTGAACGTTTGCTTAATTCATTATTTATTAGAATTCAACCTATTGCTCAACTGAAACAACCTAATATAAAATTTTATGTTTTCCTAACTATATAAACCAAACTTTCTCCCTTGACATAAATATCCTAACTTCTCCACAAGTTCAAGACAACACACTCACTTCACACTCAAAATGGTCAACTTAATTCAACTCTTGGTAAGAAAAAACACTTCCTTATTAGAGTTAATTCATTAAAATTGCCTTGTTTACAATTTTTAATCCGTTTTTATCACAACAATAGCTTCTTCTCTTTACACTCATCATTGCGCTCCTGGATGTTAGCAATGCTCAATTCATAATGCCCTACGCTTACGGATACGGATTGCCCTACAGTTACCACCGGATGTATTACTATGGCATGTATTAAGGAAGGCACCTCAACGATCGAGCGAACTTGTTAAAATATTATAGTTTTGGAAATAATTATTTAGATTTCGCAAACTAAAAATTTATGTAATTAAACGCAATTAAGGTGAAGGCTTTATATTTTCAAGGTTAATCTGTTGTTTACTTTTCCAACATTATCTTGTCAATGAGTAAAAGTTTCGTGATCAAATAAATTTTCTAAATGTCAGCAGTTTATTTACTCTCATTTGGGGTTAATCACATTCCAAAACATTGATGTATACACAATGACTCAATGAAAAAACCCAAGTTTTCTGAGTGACAAAAAAAATGACAAGTCATAGTGTTATTTAATTCCGGTTCAACTCTCTCATAAATATTTTAAAGATTAAAGTGAAGGACGTAGGGGAAGAGATAAAGTGGTTTTACACCATTAACGGGCTTCTACAGACTAAAACGTCAAGTGCAGTGACATTTTGTGGGCAACCTTGGAAAAAGTGCTCACGATAATCCCATCATCCAATCAGAAATTGTGCAAAAGAAAGGAAGACCTTGTAAGAACAATAAAGATTCTAGTTAATTCTATTGCACAATAATAACATCTTACATATCAAGCCAATAAACTTGTGTCCTTTTTTTTGTTACATTTTTTGTACCACCAAAATCTTTTTAATGGCAATTTATTACATAGTGCACCTAGTCGAGTGTGGGACTTTCCCAAGTCAATTCACTTTCATCAGGTCCAAGGACAAGCCTTACAGGTGTGTTCTCAACATTTTAGCATACCACGTGACAATCACAGTATAAAAGGGGGTCCTAAACCAAAATGAACAACGCAATTTCACTTTGTCTCAAGAAACCTAATCATGGCGAAACTTCTGGTATGACTTAAAATTCCTTATTTTATTTTCATTTTTTACTAAACAATTCATTTTTTTATAGTTTACGTGTTGTTTAATGATGTGTTTGACGTTTGTCGCATTCAGTCAAGATCAGTCACCAAATAGACAAGAACAAAGTCAATTTCAACCGTTTCCAGCTCAAGATGATTCATCAAATATTCAACCTCAAGTTCAACCGCATGATCGAATAGATGGGCAAGCCCAGGATAGAGTTGATCAAGCTCAAGAGAGAGTCGATCAAATCCAAGGCAGAAGTTGGAGATGGGGCGGCGGTTGGGGCGGCGGTTGGGGAGGTGGATGGGGTTACGGTAGACCTTACTACCGACCCTACTACAGACCTTATTACTACGGAAGACCGTATCCTGCCTATGGATATGGAGGATACGGAGGATATGGAGGATATTACGGTTAGAAACATTTAATTGTGAAAAAAAGTTCACTACTTTTACTTATAATTTTCCATTATTTTTAAAATTATGTTCATGTCTTATTATATAACGAAAAATAAAATATGATTTTATAATAAAATACCCTGGCATAACTTTCAGTTATTGTGCGAAATCAAAACGAACCGGTTCATTCACTTTCATTTACTAAATTCACTGAAAATTTGTATGAAATATATAAATACATTTAGGTCATTAAACAATGTCAGGAGTTAAGATCAGAGATCTTAGTGAAAGGGGTATTCAAGTGTCTCACTTTTCAACCTTCATTTAACCTTCCTTCACCCCATGTAAGTTAACTATAAATACGTGCAATGCGCTAAAAATCAAGCAGTACACACAAAATCATGACCAAGATCAAAGTAACTTTCCTAGAATATTTAAAATTTATATATAAATCAATTTTTCTTAAAGGTACTACTCGCTATCGTTTTCATGGTATTTTTGGTAATAACAACTGACGCGACTAAAAAACGAAAAAAAAAGAAAGGACTAGGAGAAAAACCCAACATAATCGTCGTATCGCAACCCGTAATGCCGTATGGACATACCCACGGACATGGGCAGCACCCACATCATATGATGGGGCACGGTCATCATCCCCCGACACCTCTCGGTCATCCTATGCATCACAGTCATAATGGCCATCACGGCCATCACAGCCACCATCATCATCATGGTCATCACGGTCATCACGGTCATCACGCTAGAGATTTTGGTTATGGAATGGATTACGGGATGGATTATGGAATGGGTTACATGGGTGCTTACGGGTTAGACGGGGGTTACGGTATGGGAAATTACGGATTAGGAGATTACGCTGATTATTACAGTGGGCTTGGAACTGGTGGAGGTGGTTTTGCGAGAAGTATGACTGGTGGCAATGTTTTAGTCCCTTTGTCGATGTTATCGTCATCCGGTTTAGCGAGTTTAGGTAATGGATACAATATGGCTACAGTGGGAGATAACAGTTTCGCAGCAGGAGTTGGGACTTCCCCTTTACTCAGCAGGAGGAAAAATATCTGAAATTCGAAGGTAAATATATGGCTTGTGTTTTTAGGTAATGGGAAATGGCCTTCAAAGATTTAGTTCAAAATCTTTTTATACACTTAATAATAATATCTAATTTTAAGGTGCAATAGTCTCGAGGGAAAGTTTCATTTAAAAAAATTTAATTTGCAGGTTGGTAGTTTTCTCACTAGAGGGCATTCCAACTACGATTGATGGAAGAAGAATTTAATCGTTATACTGATGTAATGTAATAAAATGTAAAGTGGAATATTATAAAAATCTTTAAGTTCATAAAATTGTAAATACAAAAAAATAAACGAACAACATACTTTTGAAAACTGTATTTTTGCTACATTTTTCTTGAGATGGCGTTTTTATATAACTTGGGTAAGCAAAAACCACGTGACTAGTATTGCTCGTTATTGGCTACTGAAAACAAGGGTGAGTGCAACGTACAGTTGATCAAGAGCAAAGGTAGACGAACTGGGTCGCTTTAAAGTGGCTGTTGACCTTGTTATTTTTTTTTATAAAAAAAAAAATATCTAGCATTCCAAGATTGTCGCAATTTTATAATAAAGTTGCAAAACGCGCGTAAAAGTACTACAAATTATTATTTGAATTTCCGCGATTGACTAACAATTTACAAGCAGCTGCAATATTAAGAATTAATATCCTTAATTCTAAAAGAATTTATTAGCTAATAAATATCAAACTTTTTAGAATAAGTTAACTATAATTGTTTCGTAAACTCTGAAACATTTCCGGTATTATTCATTAACTTAATCCATTTTATAAAATCTTATAAAACAAACGCATTTTTATGAGTGATTTAATAAGAACCATTAATAAGTTCATTCTCTTCTTCTAAAATAAAATAGGTCAACTGCGACGGCACCCGCTAGGAAGATCCAGTTGGAGCCTCGAAGGTCGAAGACCGATGGCCGCAGACCCAATAGAGGTCATTCGCCCCAAGTGTCGGAAATTCCAACTATAAAAGATTTTTAGTAATTTATCTCCCACTAATAATTTTTCTACAAAAAAAAAAAAAAAAATTCTCAAAGAATAAATTCAAACTTCAAGTAATTAAGTCAACAACAAAAAACTTTTGAATTCTTGTGATCAACTCTTTCTCATAACCAAAACAAGTAACGACTTTACACTAACCTTTTAACACAAGGTGAAGGTTAACACAAACTAAATTAAAATACATGACCTACACACAACCATAACCAGATTAATTAATCCAAAAAAAAAAAATAGATCACCCATGAACTTTTTCCCTTCCCCTGTTACAATTTTGACCTTTTTTATACCCTAAAAAAACGATTCGGGTGAGAGCATAACCACAAAAAAAAAGTTAATTTCAAGAATGAATCATCATCAATTGATAATTTGACACATCTAATTGCTGCAGACCCACACTATATAAACTAAAACCCAAAAAATCACACATATTTACAAGTAGATTATCACAGGACTAAACTCCCGAAATGGCAATCAAAGAAACTGTAAGTTCTTAAAAACCTTTATTCCTACAGAAAACCCTAAAACAATTTCATTTATAGCTTGCTTTAATATTGATCTTAATGTACATAACGAAAATTAAGTGTGATGGTTACGGCTATGGTGGACATTCATACATGGTGCCTCATGGTGGCGGAGGAAAAGAAAAGAAATGGCAAATCAAAGCTAAGGGCAAAGGAATGCAACATATGATGCAAATGCATCACTATCCACACAAAGAAGAAAAGAAAAAGGAAGTGGTTTATTACCCCGTTCCTATTTATCATCACGATGATCATCATTATGGGGGTCATAAGGAATATGAAACCAAGAAACATGACGTGTCAATTATTCCTATATATGGACATGGTGGAGAATATGGACACAGCTATGGGGGTCATGGATATGGGGGATATCACGACAAAATGGGTTATGGTGGATATTTTGGACGATTTGCTTAAATTGTTTTATATTTTTGATAAGTAGTTTGACTATAATGTTTACAGTGTTTTTAAACTAGTGTACAGGTTGCATATTATTTTTACACTTTAAAGAAAGTGAAGAATTATAAAAGTAAGACGATTAAAAAATAATCCATTATAATTGCTAATTCAGTGACCTTTGCGCTTACATTTTAACGGTTGCTTCCTCGTAGGAAAAAAGAATTACAAAGAACAATTCTGGTCAATGGGTCAATTAAGCGTGAAAAATCGTTACAGTTTTTGTGCAAACCCAATTCCATTGCTATAAAAAATGTTGCAGTGACATTAATTGAAGATCATGGTGTGGCATGCATAAAGAGTGACTTGAGTATTTTTACTTAAGCAAATCCTAAGTCATGTTTTAAGAAATGGTTAAATGGAAATGTACATAGAATAATTGTTAGGACATTTTTATAATTCCAAATTTTTGACTTAAGATTTGACTTAGGACAAAAATAGACTTAGGTATGTTTATGCTTGTCATCCCATATCGACGAATATTAGTTTAACAAGTTATTATACGGTTCTCCAAAGCTGAATTTTTGCTAATCCATTCGTGGTAAATAAAACAACGTCACCCGTGGTAAGTAACACAACAAACTGGGATGCGCAACTTTTTGGCCCATAAATTAAACGATGCACCCAGACAGAAAACTTTCTCAACTCTTTCAGAGTATAAATAACTCCTTATTGCTAAACTGGCGTATAATACCTGCAGAAGTATTCAAGGTTAAAACTAAAAAGGATGGCAGCGTCCCAACAACTGGTTAGTGAATGAATATTCCCTTTGCCGTGTTTGATATTTTACATTTTTTATAGATTGTTTTGCTTCTTGTCGTGGTTTGTATTGCCGATGTATTAGGGGATGGATATGGTCACGGGGGCCACTCGTACATGGTACCAAGTGGTGGTGGTGGCAGAGGACGCAAGTGGCAGATCAGAGCTAGAGGCAAAGGAATGCAGAACATGATGAAAATTCCTGTGTATAAAAAAGAAGAGAAGAAAGAAGAACCGAAGATTGTTTATTACCCGGTGCCGGTGTACGAAAAGAAGAAGGAATATGATGAATATGAATCTGAGAAGAAGTATGAAACAAAGATTATTCCTATTTATGGGCATGACGGTGGTTATGGACATGGCGGCGGTTATGGACATGGTGGCTATGGCGGTTATGAAGATCATGGAGGAAAATAGTAATTAATAGAAAAATTTAAAAAAAAAAACTGGTTGCAAATCGAATTTTTTTTTTCTTTTAGCTATCATTAAACTTTTGGACTACTGGTACCACGAATCATCAACATTTCTCGTACTATTTCATGTATTCATTTTTAACAATTGCTTGAATAAACATTTTTAACCATGAATTTAATGTGTCTTACTTGAACTTGAAAAAATGACAACAATAAAATACTTAGTTGAGGAATTCCATCCTCGAATTTTATAGAAAACCAGTTGAGCGCAGAGAACTCAACTCTACGTTACAATCTAATAAGGATAAGCGGAATTAAAATCTTGTGTCATACCTAAAAAATTTAGGTGGATGTGTTGAACAGGGACGTGAATTTTGGTCAAATAAATTCAATCCATTTTTTTTTGTATTCACACCTAAGCAAATATGCCGCAATTAATGCAGGAATAATCAATTTTAAGCAAAATACGCAAGAGCAAATTACTTGTAATTGTTAAATAAACAAAACAATTATGGAAACACAAAATTCGAGTAAACAGGCAAGGCTGTTGAGTTGGTGCTTAGTTCTTACCAGTATACTGGGAATTATATGCCAACTACTGTAATGTAACCCAAATGAACCAACGTCGTACAAATGACATCTTACATTTAGTCATTAGAACATTGGCGCCTCCAAAATGCGAAGAAAAAACATGAAACTAGACAAGGCAAATCACGTGTTTGCATAGAAAGCTATTGCACAAATTATGTCAATATTGAATGGTTTCTGCGTGAAACACTGTTACTGCATCTAATTTCATTTCTAAAATAAATTTATCAAAAATTATATAATAAAACCTCGACATGCTATATCCACACTTGTAACAAATTAACAAAACAATTATGCAAATACAAAGACGGAACATAATAAAATTTCACGGTCAGAGATAAAAAATAGAAAATGCAATTAAATTAATTAACTTTATAGTTTAATCCAACCAGTTCACGCGTAAAAGAGCAATTATCTTACAAGTCTTATCCACAATAACTAAAACTAAGCCTACAGGGTCCTTAACATATGGATCAACGACAACCCCACCCTAAAAACCGTGTCACCAAGTACCAAAATTACCTTTAGCCTACATTTCGGCAATGGTAAACTTTATCCAGTCACAGACCGTTATCCCAACTTTTTCCACTATATAAGCAACCCATCAATTTCGACTGACCACACAAACAAGTTGACTCTCACACGGATAATACCTAAGGATGACAATCAAAGAGCTAGTCAGTGTAAAATATATGTTACTTTGCAATTTTAATCTAACACATCTCATTTCTGTTGATAGATTGTCTTAACTGTTCTTTTGGTCTGTATATTGGAAGTTTTTGGAGATGGATATGGTCATGGCCAATCTGTAATGGTACCTGGCGGCGGCAGGGGAAGAAGAAAGTGGAGTATAAGAGCTAAAGGCAAAGGAATGCAGAATATGATGAAAATGCCAATGTACAAGAAAGAAGAGAAAAAAGAAGAACCAAAGGTTATTTATTATCCTGTTCCAGTGTACAAGAAAAAAGAGTACGATGAATATGAAACCAAATATGAAACGAAGATTATACCTATCTACGAGTATGGTAAAAAAGGTGGATATGGGGGATATGACAAAGGGTACGATAAGGGTTACGGAAGTTACGAAGATCATTATGGAAAAGCATCAAAGTGAGTATAGAAGAGAGTTTAGACATGATATAAATAATTGACAATGTAATTATTCTAGTTATTATTAATTGTTACCCTGAAGTTATCCATCTGTCTCACTAAATATCATTACATTCATTTTTATATTTTATAATGCACATGAAATAAAGTTTTTATGCAAATCCAGTAGCAAGATTTTTTTAATGTATAAACTTGGGTTTCAAAATTTAGAAATTTAATTTCTGACACTGAGCAAAACAATTAAAGGCTCTGCTAGTTAAGCGTGATGTCAACAATTTTTGAAGCTTAAACATCTCGCTTCACAAATCAGATCACTTCCTCAGTTAAGAATTGCGTGAAGATGAAAAGATACGCAAAGGTCAACTCTTCTTAATCTAGATTGAATGAACGGAATGGGATAATCGAAGTTTTTCAAAACTTTTAAATAAACAGAAAAATGAAATTGGGATATTGGAATTTTAAAGACAATGACTTTGTTCAAAATTTTGCAAGTGAATTTTTAATTCTAGACAACTCCAAACAAAATAATAAAAAACCGTTCTATGTTTTTTTATGTGGACTTTTATTTATACAAAGATATTATTAATTAAAAGATATTTGTGTTAAGCTATTAATTCCGTCAGAAAAGCGACGGGTAAAAACTTCCTGCCATAATGTCGTTCCCGCCCTCTGATGACAATTATTCCCCCGAAAAATGTAGTCCGTGGATTTCCACGGGTTACACCTAGTCCTATTAACTAATTCCAATATTTTAAACTTTAATTATAATAAAATTGCAATACACGCAGCAACTCGCTTAATTTTCCCATTAAATACACAACTTTAATACATTAATCTACTCCTACGGTTTTCATAGATGAGATGTATTTAGCAATGTATAAAAGAATGTAAAAAATATTTTTTTAATGATATTTTGTTTTTAAAGCTAGGTTTTGAATAAACAAACTGACCTCAAGAAATTATTTTTTCAGTCAGATTAAATTTTGCAACCCAAGCATTGCAAAGTAGTTTACTATTACAACCTAATGCTTTTAAACTCTTGTTTACATTAGTAATAAGTCCATCATCATTTAGCGTAAGTGACATGATTAAAATTTTACAATAGAAAAGTCAACAACCACAAAAAAACCAAGAGACAGCGATCACGTCTGCAACTAGGCTTACAATACAATGATAACATCTCATCCAGAACACGTATAATACACTTTCTCAAGCCGAATTAAATTCAAAGTAAAAGTTGAATGACGAAACAAAAGGTGTACTACTTTACCTCACAGAAAGTAAACAATTTCGGATTATAACGAGAAAAATAGTTGGTTTTTGCCGACTATTACAAGTCTGCCGAGAAGAAATAATGTTTCTCGTCAAAATCCTGGCAAGTACTTTTTTCTTTTTTTCAAATCATGTCTAATTTCAAGTTGTTCTATAGGTAATTGAAGTGTTTCTCTTCACTTTTGTTTTGAGAGTACAGCCTGATGGTTATGGAGGTGGTGGTTACGGAGGAGGAGGAGGTTATAAAGTAGTGCCACTTGGAGGAGGAAAAAAATGGAGTTTAAAAGCAAAAGGTAAAGGCGAGCCAAAAGGGGGGAAAGGAGATTACGGCAAAGGAGGTGGTGGTGGTGGTTATGGCGGAGGTGGTGGCTATGGCGGTGGAGGAGGTTATGGAGGGGATGAGAAAGGGTATACATATATGGTACCTTCAGGAAAAGACAAAAAAAAGTGGCAAATTAAAGCGAAAGGAAAGGGGATGCAGATGGTTGCTGTATATAAGAAAGGAGGCGGCGGAGGGGGTTATGGGGGAGGAAAGGGAGGGGGTTATGGAGGACATATGGGTGGAGGAGGATACGGAGGAGGGGGTTACGGAGGACATATGGGTGGAGGAGGATACGGAGGAGGGGGTTAT
>JAQGAS010000531.1:0-45347 GCA_034686365.1 Pachymerium ferrugineum | reverse complement strand
GGTGGCGCGTCGGTACTGCCAGGTGGAACCGGAAATAAATTCACCGACGCGCCACCATTGTTAGAACTGCGGCCATTATTAGAACTACCGAAGCGACATCGCCCCATTGTCATAAACAAGTTACTTTAAATGACCTTACACATATTGTCAAGGTTTAGAACGTCTACTTTACTTCAGAAAGGATTTTAAACTACATTATGGTTGTATTTGGATTGTTTATTGAAGAAATTATTTAAACTTGACATACCTTGAGCAGCCCTTTTAGACATATATCTCGCGTAATTAAGTGGGAAGAGAATAGCCCAGAACCTATCCACACTGACTGCAACCAAATTGAAGATGGAAATTGTGCACAAAACAACCAAAACAGACAACATGAAGAGACACGCAACAAACGATTTATGAGGCAAACCAACACTGGTCAGCACTGCAAATGGTATACCCATGAGTCCAACCAGGAAATCTGCAATAGCCAGACTCACTATGTAGTAATTAGTGAGTCTTTGAAGACGCCTGTCTATAGCAAACGCAATTATCACTATCAAATTTCCTGCAACTGCCATCACTGCTACAAGAACTTCAGCAATGACGTAAGGAACGTTAAGGTTCTCACTGCTGGCTATTAAAGTTTCATTCCTATCTTGAAAAATCATATCTCCCATTTTGGATGTACTCGTCAACCCAATACTTTGTCCAGTGTCATCTAACTCAGTGGTCATCATCAAGATAGGGCGTTGAATGGCAGTAATGTAGGTCTGAAAAGTAAAAATACAATATTTTATTTATCAGTTCCTAGTGAGGGAGATATAACAGCTTTGGTAATTTTTGGGATGGGAAATGAAGCGAATAAGAGAATTTTTGGAGTGATTCAACTGGAACTTATAGTTTCACTTGAAATGTTGTTAGTTTTTATTTATGGAAGGGAATAAAATTTAAGTTCAGTTTAATGTTGCGCAATACAAATCTTTCATAATTGAGAATCAAGTTTATGACATAATAGATATTGTACGTAATATCAAAATCGATCCAATACCTTGTATAAATTCCAATGAGTTATATGAGTTATTTTCTTATTGCCTCGCTTATTGACGCTCGAGGGAAAATGGGGTAAGAAGCTACAACTTTATATAAGCTATGCTGGAAATTTAGCGGAAAGGTTTAGAGGACCGTTAATAAATTGGTAGTAATTATGGGAAGGTTCAAAGGAGCGTGTATTATTACACTCCCTAAGTTGCATCCATCATTCATTATTTTGAAAACACTATTATCTAGTTGAAGGAAAGTTCTTCGAATAAAAACATTTTTCTTAATGTTACAGATAAGTTATCAATGAAGGGAAATAAATGATAACAATCAGTAATCATTTTTAAATTGAATCAAAGTTTATTTTTTGAATAAGAAAATATCAACAATTTTTTTTTGAAACTTCCTCTCAAGCAACAACGAATTAAGTAATTTAACAAATTGAATTATCTAACTCCATCATGCATGTCTATGTGTACAAAAAAAAAAAAAAAACAATAAAAAATTCCATTGTGTTAATTTCGTAGTTGCCCTTCAAAACAAACTCAAAATAATTCCGCTCCACCCAGAAACTGAAATCAAAATATATGAAAATATTTTTTTTCCTTACCTTTTATCCGTTTCAACATTTCCCCCCGCACTTTCAATCTATCAATTCCACTTCGCCCATTTTTATATGTAGTTTCCTCTAATGTCACGCGTAAGGTGTTCGCACGTGGATTGAGAGCTGCTTGCGTTATCCACTTGCAGCACGATGTGTGTGAGTGCTAGTACTGTGTATTTACAAAAAAAGAAAAAAATAACTTTCACACGCCCTATGACGTTGTTGGTGACGTTTTCCTGTCACCGGAGTTTCCGAGGAAGCAACAGTAATCGACTGCAACTTGAAGTGAGCGTTCGTGAGTGACGTCAGTTTGCAACGGACGGTTTTTGTTATGGACAGTAACAGGTTGTTACATGGTTGAGAAATTTATACTTTTTTTTGTTGGTTTAATAGCCTTGAAAAGTTGGTTGTGCTGTGTAATTTTTTGAGAATAAGAAAGTTTTATTAGAAAAATTATACTATTTTTATTAAAGTTAAGATAGGAGTATTGCCATTTTTCTGTACTTTTTCTCCCCCCTTATTTTTCCTTTTTAGGCGATTCGTTTACAACTCTGATTAATTTATGGGTTTTTTTTTTTTTTAAAATGGTGTCGAGAATTTTTCTCGTTGATTTACCTTCTTTGGGTATTTCTTTTGGGATGTTCAAAATCTTTTTTTTTTTTTTTTTCATCAAAATGTTTTAGAAGCGCACACATTTTGTAAAGTAACGATATAAACACCACGATAGATGGACTATTAAAATGCACACTATCAAATAGAAGTAAAAACAAGGACGTTTCTGGTAGGGACCTTCTTGACTAGCACTTTCGTCGCAATCGTCTGTATCATACATCTCACGGTCGTGAAAACAATCTCCGCACGCGTATCCGAATCGTCCACTTTTCATTTGTGTTGCCTATGAGTTATTAATGAGTAATTAAGTTGTGGTTTTGTTTTATGCATTTTTTTTTTTTTAGTTTACCAAAATTGTGTCGCTATCAACGATCAATCCTGAAAATAAATATAAAGGTGAACGACTGAGTTATTAAATTTTCTTATCTTTTGATAGATTACCGGACACGTTGTATTTTCTACCAGGTGTTCCTTCAATGCATCTCTCTAATATCCATCCTTCAGTTACAAGAGCTTCTGATCGAAATCGCACGTTATCGGGCTTAAATTGAAAACATAAAAATGCTTTTAAAATCACAGGTGATTATGTCCCACATGTGAGATTAGATAGAATTTTGTTTAAGTTGTTTATGAAAATTATTCTTTTGACTACAAAAACAAGTGGGGAATTTAATTGCAGTTCAACACTGGTTGATATTGGGTGCAAAAGCCAAATGATAGAATTACACTTGTACGTGCAGGAATTCCATTACAATTTTTGCAAACACTTGTGACAAAAATTACCTAATTGGAAATTATAAATCAATAGAAGCTAATTAGCTTCAATATGAAATTTTTGGCAAAATTTTTTGTCTTTTTTTAATGATTTTTGCAGTACACTATTACAAATAGAGGTAAAAAATAGTTCTGCAAATGGGAAGAATGTTTTATAGAAACTGAAGGAAAAAGTTATTTTATTAATTTCAACATTTTGTGTTTAAATCAAACGTCAAATTAGATTTTTTTTTCCCCTTTGCAGATTTTTTAAGAGTGTACGCCTTGTATGTAATAAGTGGGTAGTTTGATAATGAATCAAAACATGACCAAACTAACACTACAAAACAATTTATAGATAATACTAACTTGATGTGGAATAAGAGACGGTAAAGACTTGCTGTAGTAGAGAGGCTGATTGGGCTCCATTAATCGACTAAGAAACCTTGACAAAATAGCACTCTTGCTTGAATCTTCGGAAGAAAATCCTTCATCGTCTTCTTCGTCCGAACACGTATCACTATGTATGCTCACATCTTTAGTCGGTTTATTTACAATTCTTTGCTGCACTTTAGACACAATGGGTTTTGATGAAACTTTATTTGGCACAACTGGTTCTGATAGAGGATTTGATGTCATAATGTCAACAGCTTTATACATCTTTTCTCTCAAGTTGCCAGAAATAACCCAGCAAGGGATACAGAGCCACCATTCTGGGTGGCCATCAAGGATTAAGTAACCCAGTAAGAACAAGAAATTTTGTTGACTTATTCCTAAATTTACTTTGGGTTAAAAGTGTTAATCGCCCCTCAAAAACCCGACTGGTGTTTTTTTAAAGAAGGGCTATTTTTTTTTGTTTTAAAAGAGTTTGTGAATCAACAGTTGTTGCCATGGTATAGTCACGTGATCGTCTAACTGTTGATTCTTTTTAATTCTTCGGAAAATTCGTATGGAAAATTGATTTTCGGGTAACAGCTGCTATCTTTGTCACTTTCATTTCGATTTGATCTATGGTTTCTCTCATATTAGATTTTCTTTCTTTAAACACCAGGTGTCGCTAGCAAAAAGGTATGTTTTATTTTTCCCATTTTATAAATTATTATATTACAATGTTAAAATGAACCTTTTTATTTAAAATATTTGAAATATAGTTTTTTTTTAAAAAATACTTTACACCATTAAACATATGAATAAAAAGATGTTATATGTCAAATATATCGTTTCCATTTGAATTTCTCTTTGTACTTGATCCATTGGCAATAACTGAGCTGTTATTGACTGCACCTCTTTTAGTTTGAACTAAAGCTTCTTGTAAATTTGTGATTGTAATTTTTTGATTTTCAATTTCAGTCGCTTGCTTTTCCAACAGCTGTTGCAATTTGATCAATTCTTCTTTCCGGTTGGCTAATTCAAACTCTGTCGAATCCAACTAGTACATGAGCAAAAACAAAAAATATAAATACACAATCATCCGTGAGTCAAGGTAAGTGCCATTACTTTATTCTCCTCGTCTTTTAAATCCTTCCGCAAACCTTTGATCACTTCACATTTGAGCACCAGCTGTTGAACGATTTCTTTATGGTGTTCGCTTTGATCAGCTAATTCTTGACGCAGAGTTTTAATCTCGTCGTGTTTTACCGCGATCTAAAAGTTTACATTTTACTCGGCATTCTCAATCGTAATTCCAATGTGAAGTTACCTCGTGAGTTAAAACCGTCCTCGTTTCGTTATTCGTTATTTCCAAGTCTTGAATTTTGAATTTTAAATTTTCAATCTGTAAAAATCAAAAATACCGCCATATTGTAATACTTGTGGCGCCATCTTTCGGCATTTAAAGCAACTATATTATATTAACATTTCAACCGCAGCGCTTTTTAAACGAAATTAGTTTAGTAATTATGTTTAACCTGCTGTTTATATTTGTCTTGTTTTTCGAATGCTTCCATTAACTGTTCTTGGTATTTCTTTTCCATCCATCTAATCTTTTCAGCTTCATTCCCTTCCATTAACTCGATTTTCTCCTCGAGTTGTTCTGTTTCCAATTCCTTCTTCGTCAAACTCTCACGCAACTCACTAATCACCAATTCCTGCTGCTTATTCGTCGTCATTTTCGGTTCGCACTGTGCTAAATAAATACCAGTACAGGCTTTTCCTGTTTTTAATCTCTCTTCAAGCTGCCTGATCGTTTCCTCCACTTGGTGATTCTATGCATGAAAAAAAATTAAAAGACGTTTAAAGAAATTAAAGTTCAAGGTCACAAACTTCGCAACGCACGTTTAAATTATTTTCTAGTTGGTCATCGATTTTCACTTGTAACGAATGTAAATGCAATGCGCATTCATTCTCTTTAAGAGTCAACTCGTGCCTTAATTGCGTAATTTCACTTTGAAGTGATGCGATTGTAGCATCTTTAAACAATAGCTGTGCGTTTTTATCACTGTTTCTCTGTTCGAGAATCTTAGCATCTACTTGAAGGCGTTTTATAATCACGTCTTTGTCTGTTGTAGGTATGAAACTTCCTGTTGAGGGGTAACAGTTGAAAGATAAAAGACTTGGAGTTGAGTTGGCGAATGGTAGAGGTGAATCTGATTTTTCTTTTCCTTGTTCTTCACAATACAGCGCGTCTTTGAAATTGTTTGCGAAAATTGCTCTAAAAATAGATTCGTGATAATCTCAAGAGAGGGCGCTGTTACTAATCGCAGGAGAATTACCCACTTTTTAGAAGGTGAAAAAACATCCAAGTCGTCTAAATACAACTCATTGGTTGTCTGTAATAATATAATTTAATGTCTTTTGTAAATTTAAACGAAATCAGTATCTTACATCCCAACAACCAGTGCTTCTTGCTTGATTAATCACTTGGATCAAATTAGATAATTTTTCTGTTAAATGAACGTTCAGATTGCCAATTGCTTCCCTTTCTTCTTCCAATTTTTTGATTTTCGATTGAATCGCCTTGAAAAATAAATTTCATATCTTTTCATTTTTTTAAGGGCAATAATCATTTTTTGTACCTGAAACACTGACTTCTTAGGTTGATCCTCTTCGAGTATCGCCTGATGAAATTTATTGATCGAGTAAATGTAATCCTAAAAGTAATTAAAATAAATTACCAGTTCTAAATTTGAAATAATTCTTTTTTTTACTCGTGATTTTTCGGCCGTTTTATCTACCAACTTCTCTAAAATTTTAACTCTCGCTTCGGCCTCCGTCTGCAAAACAGCTGACGTTTCTATTAAATGCAGGTTCTGTTCTGCCAGATCTGTTACGTATGCTTGCAATATATCGAGCTTCATCTGGAATAAATGAAAAAAAGTTCTATTAATAAGATAACACATCTATAAAAATATATATATATATCGATATAGTTTCTGAATTGAATAATAAACGGTTGACCTTGACTTCGATTTTGTATACACCTCACCTGAAGTATTTCTTCATTAGTCATAGACGTGTTATTGTCTACAGCCGATAATTTATTCTCGTAGAATATCTTGAATTGATCGAGCAGACGTTGAATTTCCTGCAGCATGTTGAGTATTTTATCACCCCGGTGGCAAGAAGGCGGCGGTATAAAAGTGTATAATGATTTTATACGAAATTTGGCATTAATTATGGGTGTTAAGAAAAATAGTGTCAAAAATGTGAGTGTTATTAAAGTGGGGTGTGGTTAAAAAAAAAACTCAGAAATGTATCTATGTGGCCATTTAATGGCGGCTGCTTTGCGCATAAACGGAAGCCGAGCCGGTAAGCGCAGGCGAAAAAATAGATTATCTGCAAAATCGCATTGAAAGTAAAAAACCATTGCATCACAAACTTTATTTTGTGAGTTCATTTATTTGTTGAATTATTCTTGTGGTGAAATTGAAATCTAAAATCTAATTTCGGGTTTTCGAATTGCTTACATTTGTTACTACCCGTAGACTGATACTGATGGTCTAAATGTGCGCCATTCTGTATCTAGTGAGATAGACTATCTATGAAGTTATGAAGTGAAGTGTGGGAGCGATGAACGGCAATTTACCGAAATGAATAAACAAAAACGATGGTAAGTTATTTGTAGTTTATATTAAACTCATTTCTAATCAAATTCTTCTATAGGGATGATGTACAAATTTTTTTTGTGTATGACACGAAATGTTTACTTAAAGAAGACGATGACCCACGAGACGCACTTGTTTACTTTCACCCTAGTAGTTTACCAGACACCATCCGCTGCACCCTTTGCTGTCAGCTAATGGGAATTGTGCAATTTTGTAATACAGTTTTCTCGCCTCCAACTATGATTAATTTGCAGAAAAAGAAATTCGCTTTAAAAATTGCAGGAAGATATGCCCTAGTAAATTTCCCGACAAGTATCATGGACTTTTTAACACGACTTTTGTATTTGATTAGGGTTTGGCTGGAACAACAGATATGCCCGACTCCATTCTTCATCGGCAACTTTCTTCGTTATTCAGTCTTTTTACGTTTTATCATGAAAGTTTGGATGTGTTATTTGAAGTAAGAATTTTTAAATTTAGCATTTTTAAAAAGATTAAAATTTTTTCTATCCATTTAGAAATGTAATTTTAGTACAAGTAAATTAGAAGACGCAATGGAACCAATTTGGGTCAAATATTTGCCAGTATCTCAACATTTTGGTAACACTCAGTCATTAACATTCAATGTTTTACCATCATTAGATTTACCCAAGGTGAATGACAATGTTAAATGACATTTATAAGTTTTGTTTTAAGATTAAAAATATTTTTAGAGTGCTGGTATTTTATTTCTACGCGCAACGCAAATTTTAGAGTGCTGTAGAAATGTCGACGGTGTTATATCCGGTTGCATTTTATCTAATAAACAGTAAATTGTTTTATTTTCTTGTCAGATTTGCCGTTAATTAATTCGTTTTGATAAATCTAGAGTTGTGTGTACTTTATTACCGCCATCTATCGTTCATTTATTGTGGTTTATTTCACCAAATAAACCTGAGGTATGTATATTTGACTTGAATTATTGAAAAAAAACTTAAGTAAATTGTTTTCAGTTGTTAGGGACGCCTGTAAAAACCATATTTCCATTACCCGACTGCACATTCCTTGTTTACGTGTACTTGACCGAAGATCAAATTTCAGACATTGACTCGATGTTGTCTCAAAAGTCAGAAAAAGCGAGGGAAATGACGAGTCAACAACATGAAAATACTTTAAATAAATTAGTTTTGTATATACAAGGGAATAGTGAAACGCAATTGATGTTATTAATGAAAGAAGACATTTGTAAAGACCCTACGAAAATAACAACACTTGTAAAAATCTCTTTTATAATATTTAAAAATAGAATAATTAATTTATTTTTATTTTTAAGTGGAAAATCGGTTTATCGAGTTTAGTCGATTTGGAAATGGACGTTAAAAGTTGTTGGGAAAATACAATGAAAAAAGTAATTGTTTTAACTATTAATAAAATGTATACAATGATTAATAATTCTAAATTTACAACTAGGATTTATCAACTAGTTATTTGTACATGCAATACGACCAAACATGGGCAGCTATGAAAGGTGAAACCGTAATTTGATCTCAATGAAATGTTTTACATGTTTTTTTTTTTTGCGTTACAGGACATATGATCTCGCCATCGTCCGATCAGATAAATGAACAGCTATTTAATCGTTCCACGCAGCTTATTCACGAATTGCTCAACGACGATCCGTCCATCCAATCTTTTTCATTGCTTCATGCTAATTCTGTTATATATGCACATTCATTAGGCTCATTGCAAACTTTCTGCCAGTTTAATCTAAAGAATACTGTTGAAAGTAGTAAAATAGAAAAGACAGCTGACATTTTACTTGATGTTGAAGGGATGAGTAAAATGAAGTTAGAGCGCGATCATGACGTCATTTTGTTATGATAGTTTTTTCATTTTGATTTGTTGTAGATTTTTTGATTCAATCAAAGGGCAACGCATTTAAATTTTGAAATTTGTTTGTATAAAGTCAATCATGGAATATATTTTTGGAACGTAAGCTTTTTATACACTTTTGTGTGATTGAATAAATAAAAATCTTGTTGAAAGCAATCACTTTCGTTGACGCTTTTGGTAATTATGGAAAGAAAAATTTTAAATTAAGCTAACTTCATTATAAATTAAAAAAACTTTTTAAAAAGCAAAAATAAAAGTAAAAAGTAAGTGCCCCGGGTGAGGATCGAACTCACGACCTTGAGATTATGAGACTCACGCTCTACCTACTGAGCCACCGAGGCGCTTGTTGTTGTGTTATCGTTAGGACAGTTTATAAAGAATTAAACTACAAATTATTTAATCATGGTTGTGGCATTGTATTCATGATTTATATCTATTTGTGCTACAATTAGAAACATTAATACACCCTAAACATAATTGCTATTTTTTTAATTTTTACAAACTCCCACTCGATGGCGCTAACATCAGTATGGATACAAGGGAAGCCGTTGAGAACAAAACACATGAGTGTTGACGATGACGCGGAACGAACGGCACGGCGCATAACGTTATCAGTGATGACCACCGAGTAGTGAAAAAGAATCAAGGCTCTGTTGAGTGAGTAAACTTCCTGGTTTCGAATGGAAATGAGCGTGTTCCACGATTTCCAGAAAGCATGGGGATCGAAATTTCCCGGGTGTGATCTACCGCAAGCTTGGGAAGAGGATGTCCGGGCCAACTTGGCCAAACATCGACACAAAGTAGCGGTGCTGAAAGAGGAGTTGGAAAAGGAGGAATTTTACGTCGAGTACCTAGAACGCCTATTAGCAGACGTAGAGAACCATAAACGAATTATAACCAAAGACAAAACGAAAAACTTAGAAGAGATTGAGCAAAATGGCGACGAAATTACAGTAAGTGATGATAACGTTGAGAAAGATAAAAACGATTTATGCGACGACAACGAAAACGCCGACCGAGAAAAGCCAGCAAACGAATCGGATGTCAACAAGTCAACTTCCGGTGCGAATAACAAAGGAAGTCCATATGTCACTGTAATTAGAGTGAATGGGTATTCGGAAGATACTGAGAAAAATGAAAACACAGACTCTCTATCATCATCCACCTCTTCGACATCATCAACGAAAGGCAAAGTGCCGCCGAAACCGCCACCGAAAAAACCCCGAAGAAGTGATTCGGGTCAGAGCTTAAACACGGAGTCGACGGGAGCAGCCGAATCCGAACCGAACATTACCGAATGTTTAGAAAACAAAATCACCCAGCTGGAAACGAAAAATGAAAGGGTTGAAGATGAAGACAATGAGATTCCCACGAGTAATAATTGCGAAGAAAATAATGGTGATACGATTTCTATTTCCGATCATTACGATGATAATACGATGAAATCTGTGACGAGTGCGCATAGTGGATACAGCAGCCATAGTGGTTTATCAACCGACGGGGCTGTCTCTAGTCCCGTACCCGATAGCGACAGTCCTAAATATTCCGATTATGTCAACATAGATTTTTTCTTACGTAGAAAAGCTAGAAATAAACAATCGAGTTGTGATGTCAATGGGGACGATTCAGAGGATGATGAAAACGGCGTTCTTTTAGCTAATTTAACCAGCGATGCTGAAGAAGACGGAGAGAAAAACGGAATCGAACGCAATTCCACTACAAATAACGCGGACGATGTCTTTGAAATGGATTCTGGTAGGTTTCAAAACTCCCACCGGTTGATTTTTTTTTTTTAGATCGTAAAACTTCAGGTTTGTCTTCTTTTTTTTGAAATGTTTAAAGTGAGTTTGTTTTCTTCGCACATGTGTGTATGGCGCCGGTGGTGATGCGAGATTCCGGTTCGCTTCTCGTTTTCTCCTCTCTCTCCCTCTTTGGATGTGAAATCCAACGCTTTAACAACCCAGGTGTTGGTTTAAAAGGTTCAAGCGGAAGTTGAATAAAGAAACGCAATAATTTTTTTAAAATTAAAAAGCTTTTAATATTTGTTATTCCAGTTTATTGTTCCCGATCGTAAATTTTTAAGGTTCTTCACGGTTTTATAAGCAGGTTACTAGGTTGGTATTAGCTTAGTAAAGCATGAAAAGGTTAAGTAACACATCTTTGAAGAGATCTAAAGAAATTTATTGATTTTTCCGTATTTTTTTTATATCTTTGTGTTGTATGGTTTGTGTTTTTGGCGCACACACAAATGGCCAGATGCTTGGTGCGATGACAAGTTCACCCTGTAGGGTAATAATTTATCCTAAAGATAAACCCGACTACCAATTATACTCCTGGGAGTGTCAGGTGTGAAGTATTTTTTATTTTTTTTAGTGGTTGGATAGAAAACGTGATAAAAAATTTTTTTCTGGATTTTGTTGTGTTTGTGCTACTTTAGGAAAAGTTGAATCATCAAGTTGGTTGTTTTATGGCATTCACGTTTTGGTAATTAGGACAATGAAACTTGAAGGTTTGGGATGTGAATGTGTGTAAAGGGAAATGGTTTAGTCATTTTAAATATTTACATTTTTTTTTTGTTTTTTAAAGATGTGTGTTGTTTTTCTAGGGTGTAATTTTTTTTTCGTGTTGGAAAGTGAAACCTGCAACGAATAAAAAAATAATGTTTACAAGATACAAGTGTTCAGGTTGTTTGCAATGAATACTAATTAAAGTAAACTGAAGTGAAAATGGTTTAAAAGTAAAAAATATGGTAATGAATAAAGAAAAGTTTTGACATTTTTATAAACTGGGATGTTATCTTCGTAGATGTGTGTTATGCCATAATTTTATCTTCACAGTAAAAGCCCAATTCAAGCTCTTAGTTGCAAATAGAAATGAACTAGTTCAAGCGATTTTCATTGTGATTGGCCAATGGAATTAAAAAATTGTAAACCAATTGAGTAGTCACATGGATGCAGCACCTAATATAACGAATAAATAAGTGGGCCACCTTACGGCAAAGACTACAACTTGTTTGTTGTTACCATAAATTGTTACGTGATTTCAGTTAAAACACAAGTTTTTTTACAGATAAAATTCAAGTCAAAATCAAGTTATTAAACACATTAGCAACTTAGAAGACTTGAAAGTACAATTATAACACAGACCAAAAACAATAGATTACGTTTATTTTGACTTGGAACTGCATAAAATGAGGCTGAAATTTCTTCTTTTGTTATTATTGGTTGAGTTTGTTGTTTGACATGATATTTCAAGACTTGCGATCCAAGTTGCTATATTTGGAGTAGAAATAAACAACAAAGAAGTTATCTGTGCTACAAGATATATTCGTTTTTTTAGGTTCGGTAAGTGTGTGTAAGCTTCTGACCAATAGGATTAAAGTATTTAATTCCATTGACCAATCACCAGTGCGAATCATTTTAAATAATTTAATTCTATTTGGCCCGATCCCCCCTACCAATTCCTGACGAATTGAACTACGATAGTTTAAATTTCTTATTATCTCGCTAAAAATCGTCACCATATCCTACATTATGTAATCATTGAGTAACTTATCTTGTGCAATGAGAACTCTGCTGAATTTAAATTTAAGAAAATCTGTGATTGTAATTTGCAAAAGGTATGATTTCTCTTTCTTTAATTCACAAAATGTGTTTAGCTTGAAACTTACTTAAAAAAAATTCTCGAGTTTTAATTAATAGCACAAAAAAATCTGTTACTCAAAATTCGATAAAATTCGATAAAAGACCCATATTCTCATAATCCCAGATTGAAATGTTGCTTCTTATTTTCTTATCCCAAGAAAAGCAGTGAGGGAGAAAAAAAAAAAACGTTATCCTCTCCAGGTTCCCAACTCAATTTGACACTTGGATGGTTTTGTGAGTAAGGAGGAAGAACGAAAAAAAAAAAAACTATTTTTTTCCTATTGTCCCTAGGTTTTTGTTATTGGCGAAATCTAAATCGATTCCATTTCCTGCAACGTAGCTCTCTTTGCAAGAGTGGATTTTATGTTTGGTATAAAAATCATTCCCTTGTTTAAATTGTCAAAATTCTCCAGTATAAAAAAATGAAATCTGTCAGGATGATAAAATTTGACAGAAAAGTGGTTTGTAGGTGATGACTTTTATTTACCTCAAGTAGGGGGCGGAATTTGAGTGAAGGAGAGGAAATTGATGTTCCAATATCCGTGCGAAAAATTCTATTTCGTGATTGGAAACTTAATTTAAACCTTGAAGGGAAATTGTAGGTAACGAGGGACGGTTTTTCGGTTGGGTTATTGATTGTGGGTTAAATTGGAGTAGGTAATTATGCAGCGATGGATTTTGTAATGGAAATAGTTTACTAGTGATTTTGATTTTTCTCAAACTTAAAAGAAGACCGGCTTTATTTGTCTTCATGGAATTTGTATCTCGAGCAGGAACTTGGAAGTAGGTTCTTGGAATTGATGATTAATACAAGTACTATGTGGAAGTTTGTTGGAATGAAAAGATTAGTTTTTTTTTTTGTGTGTTTTGTGGTTTTGTTTTCCTGGTTGGAAGAATACTTAACAACAAAAATGTGGAGTTAAACGTCAGGAATACTTTTATTTGCGTATGAACAAACGTCAACATTTCCTGAGTCTAACCAACACGGGGCAAGCTGGAAAATCTGTAATGCAGTATGTTATACTGTACTCTGTACTTGTTGAGGGTTGGAATGAAAATATTATAAAGTCTTGCAGTTGTTTGAATAAAGAAGAAATTCAACTCCTTCGAGTTTTAATTTCACATTGATTAATATTAAAGCGAGGTTAAATTTATATTACCTTCAGTTTAAAAGTCGTAAAAGGAGACATTGGATCTATATAATCCCACGTGGTGAACACACATATCGATTTTCCTCGTCTTTCCCCTCCGTTAATTTAATCCATTAAAAATTTTAATTTCACCCAATTCACCCCCTCGTGCTATGCATTTCCTTTAACCCTTTACTCTCGCTCTTGGAGTTTGATGAAGTAGGACTTGAGAATAATCCACACGGTTTTTCCCCTTTTGTTTTAATTGATTTCTTTTTGAAAATTATAATATTATAAATATTTTACATTTTTTTTTTTTTGTAGGTGTTTATAGCAGTTCGGTAGAATCAACTTCATTCGTACCAACATCATCCACACCTTCAACTCCACCTTCTTGCAAGAAAACAAACTCCACTCAAGCGCAGTCGTCAACACCTTCACCCATACCAGAAGTAAGTTGAAAATGGGAAATGCTTGTTGCACATTTTTAAATTGTTTTCAGATGAGTTTTGTTTAGAAGGTTTGGATGGAAGCAAGTGTTTGTTTTGGGTTTTTCAATTGGCAATTATTTTCTCCCCAAGGGAAAGAATGCCACTCACGTGTTGCCAATCGACCAATCAATGACAATTTAGGATGGGAATTTTTTGGGTCCACAGACTAGAGAAAAAATAGAATGAGCTAAATTCATTAAATAATTGACCATTTTCATTAATAACTAGGGATATTATTAAAATAGAACATGTAAAATTAGTGTTGCAGGCACCAGATTTACATGTGCATTGCGAACTTCAACTCTCAGTTTCGAGTACATATTCTGGCACCTCGTTACATCATTTTGTATTCCATAAAAAAATCCAAATTTATTATATTTTTAGTTTTCCCCCCTCAGTTTGAGCTCTTTTATATACACTTTTCTAGTTTCCATACATATGTCAGTGATATATCATTTTCCCAATATCTTCTGACATTACTTCAATCATTGAATCTCTCATTCCTTCTGGAGTTATACATTTTCAGTGCACAACTCTTGAAACGTTTCCATACAGAAATTGTAGAAGTTATTGCTGTAAATCCAATATAACTTCAAAAAAATGATTGATATTTCAAATATTAAAACCATTTCTCTCACACCCCAATATGGTTATGACGCTCAATAAATTTCTATTGAGTTGAATTTCTATATTTCACCACCATGAAATTGGAAACCTTTCAAACAAAAAAACTTGGCCACCTGCTGACACAAAATGCATCTACACTTGTTAGCAATTAAAATTATTAATTATCCTTTAAATTAGGTTGAATTAAAATTAGTATTAAACACTTCCTACATTCGCAACTTAGAACGACTTTGCCTTTTTTCCACCTCCTTACCCACTGTAAATCAACTTAATGACCCTGTAAAATTCCACATTGATTGATAGATAAATCAACCCAAAACGAAAATCTAGAAAATCCCTTGTACACATTCCTCTACTATAATAACTCACACATAATCCAAAACTCAGTGTCCATTAGCCAAACCCTTGAAATTATATATTTACATAACATGAGAAAGTTTTTTTTTTTTTCCTCTCGCTTTATCCCCTCCCATACGATCAATGTTTAGCTTCTGCTCTATTCTTTGTGAAAAGCAATTCATCAAAGATGAATCACATGATACGGGACCCCTCTGCACATCTTGCCCCACGTTTCCTACAACGTTTCATACAAATTATCATAATGCTTTTCCCACACCCACGCACATGAAACACTAAAGGATTTTTTTTTAGAAATAAAAATGTTGAGAAAACACGCGATGGAATGGAAGAAATTTCTTGATGTTGCCAACATTTTTAATTATTTTTTAATTTGGTTAAAAGGTAAGTTGTGGTTCGTTTGGCAACCACTGAAAGGTAATTTTGTTTGTAATAAATGTAATAAAGGATATTAACTTTGTTTTTTTTTTTTTTTTTTTCTTTTCTTTTCTCCCTAAAGTGTAATGTTAGACTTTGGTACATGAATAATTCAATTGATGTAGGTGCGGGTCGATGTAGAGAAACAAAATGTGTTGACATCATTTTGTAGGGAGGGATATGCTTTCCTATTTCCCCCTAGTGGAATCAGGGAAATGGGGAAGGAATGTTGGAGAATTGTCTCACACCCCTATGGATTTTTCGGTTTAAACCTTGGGAAATTTGGTGGAATAAATTGGTGACTAGAAATGTTCAATTTATTAAAAAAAAATTTTCTAGGGTTTTAAGTTTAGAGATTGGGGTTTAAAAGTGTGTATTCACTCTGCTTGTTGCAGTTAGTTGATGGTCCCTTTTAATAGAATCGTTGATTTAAAATTAGGGTTAATTGAATGCGAAGTTGTTTTAAAGTTTGATTAGGAAGGGAGGGTTTTGAATTAGAACATGGAATTTTTTTTTCAGAGGGGTTGATGGAATAATTGGGTTTTTGAATGTTAAAGTTTGATAGGGAAGAGTTTTTGTAATGGAGTTAATTATTCAAGGCTGAGTGAAATTGTTTAAATTGACATATGTATATATTCACATTTTGGGAATACAGAAAAAAAATCTATTACAATTATGTTCTGGTAATATAAAATTGGAGGCGAATGTATTAAAGCCCAATTTAAGTTTAATGATAACTGTAAAGAATATTGAAAAAATAATGTGCAAGAAGGGTGTAGAAAGTTTAATACATTTCAATTATAAAATGAATTCGCCTTGTAAAAAAAATCTATAAAACTCATTTCGAGTTATAAATTGCAACATTCTTTTGCAAGATAACTGCATTACACCAAATGCCAGAAGCGACAAGTGAGGTCATACAGGATAAAACAGTTGCATAGAAAAAAATACTTTCAATTGAGAGGTTCAATTGAGTTCTGAAAATCAGTACAAAAAAATTTTAATAAACACGTTCATATTTTAATTTGTGCAGGAATTGCCAATAAAAATGACTAATATAAGTCTGTATAAATAAGTTCTAATCTGTGTTTATGCACTTTCTTTTCTAGGAAACAGTCGATGTGAATGCAACCAAATTGGAAGCAGAACGGATTGCTATGTACAGATGTATAATCACCAGCATTGTAGAGAGTGAAACGGTATATCTGGAATGCCTCACTGTACTTTTGCAGGTAATACTTCTTTCCATTATCATTGCAAAATGTTACACTATGTGACATCATAGCTACAGGGCGATATTTAGTGACCAAACAAGTTACTAAAATTTCCTAATGTGTAATTTAGTATGGTATAGTTAAAGTTTATTGACTATTCAAGCCTATTTCGAAACTTTACAATTTGATTTTTTTTTTTTTTCATGGTAAATAGTGACAAGACGTTATAACAATAATAGAATCTTTAAAGGGACACTCAATCCCTAAGACAAGTTGGGTTTAAATAAAAGATTGAAATGGTCTAAACATGTACGCAATACTTAAATTTCTTAATTTTGAACCGTAATTTAGTTTAAAATGAAAACATTCCATCACGTGATGTAAACCAACCAATGGGATCAATTGTTGTGGACCAGCCAGTCCATAAAGATTGATCCCATTGATGGATTAGATCACGTGATAGAATATTTTCATTTTAAACTAAATTACGGTTCAAAATTAAGAAATTTAAGTATTGCGTACATGTTTAGACGATTTCAATCTTTTATTTAAACCCAACTTGTCTCAGGGGTTGAGTGTCCCTTTAATGCATTTCTGATTTCTAACTATATAAACAACTATATAATGCCAAATAATTGCATCTTAAGGTCATAGACAGGAGAAAATATTAAATTATGATACCAGCATTGTGTGAATACAACCCACATTTAAAACCAGTAAGGACATAAGGGCTTTCCTTTTATTTATTCAGTAACTATTTTGAGTTAATAACATATTAAGGTAAAATTACCATTTAAAAATAAGTAAATCCACCCCAGTTGTTGAAAAAAAAAAATAAAAAATTCCAACCTTGACCTCTAAACAACTTAATTACCTGATAATCACCAACTGTACTTCCTCAAGTGATTTATTGTATACAAGACACAATTATGTATAAAATTCGTGTTTGAAGGAAGTGATGCAAAATTGATTGAAGACAACTTTTGTTTTGTAATAACCAACTGGGAGGGTGGTAGTGAACCAATTCCCATAAACGTGAGTGCTGTCTGACCTTTTGAAGGATCAGATCAGATATTATTCAAAGTTTATGATAATATGTGTGGAGGATTTTCTGGGGTTAAGATAACAGAAGGCGTGTATTGGATATTGAGTTTGCTTTTTCCATTAGTCAAGTTGGGAAATGTCAAGGTTTTCTTTTTATGAAAGGTAGTGTCAAGAAATTTCAAGGTGCGCTTTATGTGTTCTTAGAAGCTGGAAAGGCACTTTTTTTTTGTTTGTAAGTTCAAAAGGAATTGCCCTGTTTTGTAAAAGGAGTAGTGTAGGTGGATTAGTAACGGTCAGTGACAGAAAATTATGTTAAGGATTTTTTTTTTTTTTTTGTAGGTTTGTAATTTGAATTGTAAATTTTGTCTTTTTATTTTCTTGTTAAGGGGTATAAAATTTTATTTTTGCAGTTGAGGGATTTGCGTTTCCTGTGAGAAGTATTTTGTAAGTTTTATTGAGGATTTAGTGGATGAGTTTTATTAAGGTTGTAAAACGGGTTTATATGAAAATTGGGGCAGTAATAGAGATTTGTGAGAGTTTACGTTGCATTTTGAGGTATTTTCGTCAAAAAAATGATGCGGTTAAAGGATTTAAAAAGTTCAGGAATGATAAACAATACCAGTTTGGTCCAACCGTCAACAGATGGCGCGATAATAAGTCACGTCATAACCTTGTTTTAAGTATGGCGGCGTTTAACAGGCCTTTAACATTTGTAAATATTCTCAAAAAAGTAAGAATATCATCATTTTACAAACACTAGAAATTTTTGCAAACACAATTTCCCCTTCAGTCGACCTCTACACCATAAAAAAAATATTAAAAACAACTTTTATTTTCACTCACGTGTTTACATCTCGCATACACGAAACTTGAAAATCGTGACATTCACTTCATCTTCAAAATCTACAACCGAAATTAAAATATAGACGGAAAATTTTAAACAAAAAAAAAAAAGATTACATTCTCATTTCCACTTCTTTCACACATGATTAATGCCAACAACTCAATTCAATCCTACAAAACCCTTTGAATAGGATTAAGACTCGGGATGTTTGATATTTGTCCAGGAACTGAGCCTGGGAACATCCTAGAGAGTCGTGACACCATGAGAAGGTTCCGTGCTGTTGCTATGTGTTTTTAAGGGTGGCCCAAGGTCGGCCAAGGCTGAGTGGCCAAGAGTTTTATAAACGCGTGTAGGCGTGATGCGAGCGTCTGGAAAAGGATAAAAAAAATTCTTGACAAAGGGTGAAAATGTTTAGTGAATGAAGAAAAAGGTCGCGTTAATTGTCTAATTACATTTTTAGTAAGCTCCTGGTAGATGGGGCATTGACCTCTTGTGGGAGTTTTTATAGTTACAGCGGGGCGATGTTGTTTTTTGAATTTTTTTTGTAGGTAGTTATAAAAAAATGTGGGTTTATTTTCGGATTTTGGATATGGGTGACCGTATTTAGTAGTGTAATGCAATTCTAATGTTTTTCTGCACCTGCAGGGTTGGGGCATATTACGTGAGTTGATGGTTTATTTATAGATTTGTAATGGATATGAGGGATTTTGTGTTTAGGATATGGGTAAATGTTATGGTTGAGGGAGAAAAAAGTGCTTTTTATATGTTAAATTTTGATAGTCTTGAAACTTTATGTGATGAGATTTTTATAGCTTTTATGTGGGAGTTTAGAAAATTTTGTTGAATTTGCTAATGGTTTTTTAAAAATTTTTTTCAGTATATGAAAGCTCTTCGTTCAACCATTGGAACATCTCAGCCTGTTATGAGTCAAGAGGATTTTAATGTTATATTTTTTAAAATTCCTGATCTGCAAACCCTTCACGGAACTTTTCTCGATGGAATTAAAAATCGAACTCAGAATTGGGATGGGAAATTAACGTTTGGAGATCATTTTAAAATACTGGTAAATTAATGTTTATAGTTTAAATTTTATTAAAGTAATTAAAATTGTAATTAAATTAGGCCAGCAAATTAGGCGTGTACGGCGCATTCCTTCAAAACTACCCAAGAGCTATTGAAACCGTTCGAAAATGTTGTATGGAAAATGTACAGTTTTCAGAAATCACAAAGGTAAAAATTACTCATCCCTTAAAATCAATATTATAAATTAATCACTTGTTTATTTGCAGGCAATTAAACTTCGGACTTTGAAAAGCCAGGCTTTATCTTTAGAAGGTAAATTTACCAATTTGTCTTTCATCAAACCGAATGACAAATCAAATTTGATGAAAGACAAAAAAAAGTTGTAATTAATGATCCACCGTTACAACCTCGAAATGTCATCGCCCCACCCTTTAAGGAGTCTTTAAAGTTTTTTTTTTTTTTACTCTTTTTATAAATTAACCCGTTAAGCCCTTGACAATAATCGATTTTTATTGCACTTGTCTCGACCTGCTTCGCCCACATTGAGGTGAGGCACTCGCTTCATGTTACTCAAGTAGCTGCGAGTTAAATTGGTTCTGAATCCCTTGACCTAAATTTTAAATTTAAAAAAAAACGGAATATGCGGGATGTACAGGTGTGAAATTGGATGTTTAGAAGAGTGGTTTTTCAATTTTTTTTTTCTTGTAGATTTACTTCACAAACCTGTCGCTAGGGTGCAGAAGAATGCGTTGGTTTTGCACGTAAGTTATGGTAATGTTATCTTTGAACTAGTTTCATAGAGGACATCTATTTGTAACAGGATTTGCTCAAATATACACCAAAATCACATCCGGATCATGCAACTTTGAAAACCGCCTTGAAGTTGACGCAGTGTTTTTTAAATGAATTTAATAGTACCGCCGCTGGAAATTTATTCCCAGTTCGTGATTTTATTTTTTAATAAATTAATTTTTTTAATCGTGTTTTTTTTTAATGTTTTTAAAGGCACAGGATAGGAATCAAAGGCACCTGGTTAAAAATAGTTTTATTGTGGAGTTGTATGAGGGACATCGAAAATTACGGCATCTGTTTCTTTTTAATGACGTAATCGTTTGTGCCAAATATAAAGTTTCGGGGAGGTAAGTTAATTACAAATTTTATCTTGACGGTAATTACATAATTAATTTTTTTAGAGAGAAATTTACATTCGAAGTAAAATGGTATATTCCTTTACCTGAGATAACTTTACCTCAAGAAGAAGATTGTAAAGAAATTCGGGAAATATCACCTGTTAATATTTTATCGCTCAAAACACAAGCGTCGACTGTTAGGGATCAAGTAATGAAAGAAGAGAAAAAATCGGGTAGTAGGAGTATGGATAAACAACGTAAAAAATTAGCCGAATTGGAAGCGCAGCTTGTATTAGCATCTCCTAATTTAACATTCCGAATTAGTCATAAATCTGGAAAAGTTTTTGTGTTTTTTTTGTCATCCGAATACGAACGAACTCAATGGGTTGACGCCATTACGACGTTACAGACATCAGGTTTATTAAAATTTTTGATTACTAAATATTAAAAATCTAATTTATATTTAAATTTTTTTAGCACCAGCAGTTAATTCGAGTTTGAATCTTCCCGAATTGCAAACTTGGATAACAGCCTGCCGGACATTCCTTAAAACCAACATGGGATCCTTTTTATTGCGCTCCCCTGCTAGGGATCATTTATTAATCGGTGACCTACATGTCAACATTGATTCACTTCAAGGACTGGCACGACCAGCCGATTTATTTTTATGTATAGAAGTCGATTCTTATGGACATTTTTTCCGAAAAGCGAAAACGAAAGTGTGTCGTAATAGTACTGAACCGGTGTGGAAACAGAATTTTGTTATTGAGTTGGAAGGATCTCAAACTTTGAGGTTGTTGTGTTACGAACTGCATCCTCAACAAGGGACAATCTTAAGAGCTAAAACGACGTTGGAGTTGAATCGTCATTGGTTAACGACCCATGAAGAGAAAACGGTCACTTTACAAGAATTTTTGCTTACGATGAGTATTAAGTTTACACCCGGTGAAATGACGTTGCGAAGAGCACCTAGTGCGAAACCGCATGGACTTTTTGGAGTAAAGATTTATCAAGTTTGCAAGTAAGGATGGTGGTTTATATTTACTTTATTTCGAGTGTTAATTTTTATTCTTTATTTGCAGGAGAGAGAAACGGCCCATACCTTTTGTGATTACGAGTTGCGCAAGGGAAGTTGAAAGGCGAGGTGGGTTTTTTTTTTTTTTTTAAAGTTTATTTATATATACTAATTAAAATTTTAAAAAAGGAATGTCTGAAATTGGCGTTTATCGTGTATCTGGTTCAACATCTGATGTATTGAAGTTAAAGAAAGCTTTTGAAACAAGTAAGATAAAAATTTTAAAAATTGTAATTTTCTTAGGAATGCATAAACAAACTGTTTCTTAGATGCTTATGAAGCCGAACAACTTTTAAAAGAAGTTGACGTTCACTCAGTGACAGGTTTATTTAAAATGTATCTTCGCGAACTTCCAGAGGCTTTATTTACTGATGAATTATATCCGAAATTTTTGGAGGCTTTTAGTAAGTATTTCCAACACCTAATTTACTGATTTACGTTGTTTTCTAAAGTCAATTTACATTTCAGGTATAACTGATCCTGAAACCAAAAAAATAAAATTACTCGAACTTTTTAATTTTTTACCTGAAATCAATCAACCAATTATTATATTTTTAATCGATCATATGATAAGGTGAGTAACTGCAAGTTTTAAGTTTCGATTTTGAATAATTACATTACTCTTACTTTCAGATTGAATAAACAAGAAATCTACAATAAAATGTCACTTCATAATTTAGCCACAGTCTTCGGACCAACACTTCTTCGTCCAGGGACGAAATCTGACGTAAGCAGTCCGTCCGATCTTTTGGCCGCAGAAACTATTGACGTAATGGCACAAGCTGGAATTTTATACTTTTTTCTCAAACGTTATGCTAACGGTGAACCTATACAATTCAACCCAAAAATTATCGGGGAAGAATAATTTTTTTTGGGAATTTGTATCCCATATCTGCTAACGAGATGAAGTATAATTTCTTTATCAATTTGGTTTAGAAGTTCCTTATAAGTAGTGTAGTTGATGGTACGCATTATTGAATTATGGGCGTTTAGTGCATTAACAGAAATGGCTAAATTAACATATCAATTTATAATTATGATAATTAGTTTAAATTTAATTTATAAAAATCGTTAAATATTTAGTCAGCTATTTTTAACTTAGAAAGTCAATTATTTTAATTATTTTATAAAATTTTATGTTTTTGATGTACATTTAATGTACATACGAAAGTACTTAAGAATTTGCGAAATTTTCTATATTTGTCTTAGTGTTCTGTCAGGTGAGTGTGAGTCATGTCTGTCTGTCTAATCATTAACAACCTAGCTATGCAAGAACAACAAAAGAAAATCCATTGTCAAACATTGCACTATTTTCTAGACTCATATTTAAGATGACCTAATTTTTTATATCGTAAGAAAAGAAAAATAATTTTGTAGAATTTTAATAAGCAGTTCCTTGAAGGCTGGGAATACCATTACATCATTCCATTAAAATAATAATAGAAAAAAGGGACCATTCAAAATAATTTTATCACAGCTATTGATAGTAAATTGCGCAACATATCAATCAATCCATTCCTCCAGGTGCTGAAATGAGCAATAAAAAAATGAGAAATGCGCTCTAACTGTTGTATACACTTGAATGTTTTAACTATTTTTTATGTAAATTTTGTAACATAACTTTTTGTACATTTTTTTTCTACTTCGGTGTCGTATTATTTTGCCATCAAATCAAGTCTATATATTTACTTTTTTAAATTAAGCTATTATTTGTATTGAAAGAAAATATTTAAAATATTGCTAGAAATAAATCTTGTTTTTGGAGAGATTGAAAATTACTGAGTAATTAGAATTATTATTATTATTATTATTCGCAGGAATAAACATTTTACATTGTATTAAATGACAATAACCAACAAAATAATCGCTCGTATATTTTTCAGAAACTAAAATGTATTTTCAAAGCTGTCATTTCAATATTTGACGCATCTGTTTATTTTGTCTTTCAACTCCCATGTGTGCATTATCCATTTTGTCGGAGAGACGATCAATTAAGACGCTTTGATCGTCAATTTCGCTTCCCAATTCCGTAGCAAGGCCTTTGAGACGACCAATACCAAACGACATTTCACCTACAAAAGAAAATATATGTAATCGATACATTTTCTATTTTTTAAACCAAAATTACTCAGATTTTTATCTAATCGTGATTGAAGGTCTTGATAACGCGATTGGGATGGAGTTGAAGATTTATTCCTAGAGCTAGAGGCATGTAGAAATTCTCTATCATCAGTAGTCTCATAATCGTCTTCAAATTCTGGAGAATATAGCCCTCGAGTTCGTAGTGCTGGACAATTAAGAGATAAAAAAATTAAATTTCCGGTTTAACGGTTTAGAAGAAAACAATTACCAGGATGCGACTGTTGTTTGGTAGTAAACTCATTCTTGGAATTTTCAATTACCGAATCCAATTTGCTATTAGAAGGAGTTGGTGCAGAAACATTAGATGGACCGAGTTTCGGCTGATCTGGAGTTTTCGAGAAGTAGTTTTTAATTCCTCCAAATACACTCTGAAAAATAGAATTTTTAATTTATTCCCACGTCAGTGGTAGTTTTAAATTTTATTAATTTACCTTGATTGAGTTGATATGTTTCTGCGTCACTCGTAGTGTGCTATTTACATTGTCCACTTTGGATTCGGCGTTTTGCAATTGCTCCCTCTGGTGTAGCAATTCCTGCAAGATAAATAACACATGATTCATTTCAACGGTCATTGATTTTGACGAATATCCAATTTCAGTCATGTGAATATTTAGTTTTTTTTATAAAATGTAGACATTTTAGGAAATCAACTATACTTCTGCCGTTGCGACACCAATTTTTTCCGTATCATAAATGAGGCCCAACGACCTTTCTGAACTCTGAATTGTTCGCTCTTCTATACGACGTATTTCATCCTGAAGTTGCAGTTGTCTGCCGTTGGAATGTTGTGATGGACGGTGGTCATCCTGATCACCTAGTAAATAACCAGAATTGCCTTGTCTTGGGTGATTTAAGAAAGTAAAATCGTCCACGTCGTCATCGTCTTCGAATGGAGATTTGCCTTTACGTTGCCCGAATCGCTCAAACTCCGACATGTTTGTTGGGGATTTAAACTGTGATGTCATCTTTTGGGAGAGATTGAAGTTATGCGAACTCTGGTGAGAGTTATTTGAATTATCAAACGCTGCGGCGCGGAAGGCAAAAACATCCGGAAGAAAGAGAAAGTAAGAACAAAGTAAGTTCTAATGATAATATTGTTATATATTGTACATTAGGAGTAACATAATTCCTATAGTAGGTTTTCAAAGACACTATTGATGTGAGTGCGTGGAAATTAATGTATATTCCATTCATCTCCTGGTATGTGAAACCTTTTTGGAGAAAATGGCGGTACCAAATGTTTTCGGATGTTTCCAAGAATTTTGTTCAAGAAGGCGGATAACATTTCAAAATAAAGGTATTTTAATTTCCGAAATTCTCTTTAATATTTTGATATTGTTCAGTTATTCAAGCATTTTACGAATTTCGTTGCCCTGACTTTCGACAATAATATTTGTGTTATCCATTTTGCTAGAAACGTCATCAATTAAGGGGTTTTGTCGGTCTATTTCATTTCCTAGTTCATATGCTAACTCTTTGAGTCGACCAATACCAAGCGCTATTTCACCTAAAACAGAAAATAATCAATTAATAAGCCAAGCACATTTGTTCCAAATTACATTTACCCAAATTATGGTTTAATCTTGATGAAGTGTTCTTGCTTTCGGAGTTATCCATAGTATCAAAGCCGTGTTTAATACACGAAGAAGCAATATTTCGTACGTAAAGATCTATATATAAATTTATATAGTTTCTTAATAAGTGTTTTAAAGGAAAACATTTTTACCTGAATTTGACTTGACGGTTTGTCTCTTTAACGAATTGTCAATGGTCAAATTTTTAAAACTTTTTTTTTGTTTAGAAGGTTTGGTGAAAAAACTTTTAACTCCCCCAAAAATACTCTACGAAAAAATATATTTTACTACGGTATTCGTTAAATTAAATGTCACAATAAATTACCTTAATCAAATTAATATGTTTCTGCGTTACTCGTAATGAATTGTTAATGTCATCCATTTTAGTTTCAATGTTTTGTAGCTTCTCCAGTTGATGAAGCAATTCCTATGAGACAGTACAGTAGGATTATGGCAAGGGGGAGTTGTAATACAGTATAATGTACATATATTTTGGTGAAAATATATAAGATCACTTCGGTGATAAACTCTATTTATTAATTTAAATGAAAATAATCTAAATAGAAATAAAATTACCTCGGCAGTTGCAACACCAAGTTCTTCTGACTGATAAATAAGACGCAGAGATCTTTCTGTGCTATTAAAAGTTAGGTCTTCTATACGGGAAATTTCATCTTGTACCTGTTGTTGTCGACTTGTGAATGGTTCACAAGATTCGTTATAACTGCCTAATATGCTCATAATTCTCCTATACGAAAGCAAATTATTTCAATTTTGAAATGGAGACTCGTTTTATACTACCGACAAGATTAAGGCGATCGCGAGGGTGTGCACTGACGTTTGACTGGATTTTCCCATGTTGTTCAACAGTAGCACAAAATCTTATCATTGTTTTGTTCAGTATGTCAAAATATACATGTGGTTAGTTCAGAAGCCAAATTTCCACTGGGGTGGAAAAACACTTAAGATAAAATATGAAGCGTTTTAAATTAATAACTTACGTCATTATTAACGTCACTTTTACATATGATTCTGATAAAGATCTGTCAACTACACATCGAGGAGTTTAAAGACCTTGGTAAAATGATTGATCGCGCCCTTAAAAAGTGTAGAAATGTGATAGTCTTGACTTAGAACATCACTTTAAATTGTGTCTAAAACAAAATTATTGCAGGAAACGCAAGAAAGAGAAATGGTTGAAGTTCTTCATGAAAAAATGATCCTTGTCCAACGTGCAATGAGCTTCTAAATGTAAGTTACATTTTATTTTAAAAAATTTTTAAATTAAACAAATGCTTAGGAAATGTACAAACATTTGACATATATTTTGTAAATCAATGGCGGCGTACGTTTTTAAGTAGCGATGAAGGATTATTTTGATGTTACTGTGTGGTTTGACTCTTGTTTTCTTGTTGATGGAATTTCTAAATGCAGTAATGTTATTTGCTACATACAGTTGACAGGAGATTTTATTTTCTTTTATAAACGGAGGCACGTTGCTTTGCAGGGATTAGACATGTAATTGATAATGTAACCTTATCTTTTTCTTTTAAATCAAATATATGGAAAATTTTGAAAAGGAAAAAAATGTGAAATTGTTGTAAAAGACAGATGTTAGCAACCTCATACATGCACGAATGAGTCGTTTATGGCATTCATTTCACTGAAGGAAAATTGTTACACTTTTTAATCCTCACTTTTTCCGTTTTGGGCATTTATCCTCGTTTTTTTTTTTTTTGATTTGTTTGTCAGGTTGTAATTATTTCGCTTTTTCAGCATAATTGTTCTGAAAAGTATAAAAAGAGCAATATCTTTCCCCTTTATTCAGTGATCGTTAAAATTCTGGTTGCAATGAAGGTTTTTCTGCTCTCGATCTTTTTCCTCAGTGCTTTAGTCACTGTATGGACTGGTAAGGATGTTATTTGTTGATGTGTTAATATAAATTATCTTTTTTAAATCTAAAGTCTCTATTTAATTCACGTGATTTAGGAGGCGCGGTTGAACCTGTCGCGGAAACAGCCGATGACGTTGTTTCAGATGCCGACATACTTCCAATTTTGAATAAGCCTCGATCCATAGTAAGAGAATCTTTAAACCTGATACCAGGTTTAGATAAAGATGTCGTTAAAAATGTCCTTAAAAATAATAATTACACAGTTGACATCGCTTGAAAATAGCTAAACATAAACTGTCATGTTTGAAACATTTGTAGTTTTAATAAACAGTCAATAAATTTAATATGATATCATTCGAGTGATGGGTACAAAGTAAACAAATTTTCTCAAAGTTTGGAATAGTGTAAGTGGAAGAAAAAAACTTTAATAACTTTTAATTACTTGTTTTTATGTTTGCAATAAAATTATTTAAAGTGGGATTATAGGTTGCGAAAACTTGTCTAAACCAGCTTGAACATATTTTAATACAAATCAATAAAGGTGTAAACATAAGTGAAACGACTGTTAGGTCATTCTGATCAAATACAGGAATGATATAAACGCGAATAAAAATGTGAAATCTTAGTGATAATATGGTACAGAAATGAATATACAATTTTGATCGAGTGAAATAGAAAATGCAAATAACGAACCTTAGAACAATTTAATGGCTAGATTTTTCCGAGTTTATACATGATGATTAGTTACGTACTATTTCATTGAATTAAACAATCATTCGTTAAGCATTTTGTAACAGCGTCTTTATATGACAAACTGTGACTTGACGATTTTAGATGTGGTTGAATGAAGGTATTTTGCCTATTATTTGTTTTTTACCTGAATCATCTTTCAAATTAAACTTAAGTTAGGCATCTAATATTTATTGAAATTTGTATGAGAGAAGATTATCACCGTTTCCCTTTGCAGTAGCATCCTCTAGTTGTTTCCCCATAATTTTTTTTTCCGTCGAGTGATTGTAAATCATGTATGCTACGTAAACTATAAATGCTATAACTGCAAGGTAGCAATCTTTTGAATTTTATCTGGGAGAATTTTCTCTCATTATTAATTGTATAAGCCGTTTTAAAATTAATAAATCGTAGAATACGCATGTTTTGTGCGTGTATCAGCCAATGATGTATGTGATTGACACACACCCACACATCATCAGCTGTGAAACGACAGGATGCAGTTATTATTTATTATCTCATTTTTCAAAAATTTCGACGGAAAAACGAAGTTATGTAAAAGTAATTATAGGCTATCACTTCAAGGAAAATGTTAACAGCCTCACGTTTCACGAATTTACTGCGTTTTAAAAAAGCCTCTTCATTTAAAACGCAAATTTACTGTTTGCAAAATGGATGGTGTAAGAAGTAGTGAACTCGTGTCTTTTTATTTAGCATCCATCCTGTAATCAATCACGTATTACATAAATTACAAGTTTTGACCCTGAAAAAAAATTCCTCAATAACACATTTTTCATCGATATTTTCCTTAATTTTTGGAGCGTTTTTATCCTCGTTTTAAAAATGCTTTGTTTGTCATTTTTGCTTCACTTTTTTGTCATAAGGGTTCAAACTACTGTAAATAGTACAAACCTTTCCATTTGCTTCCCCATGAAGTGTTCTTGTTTTGATCCATAGTCTCAAAGACATGTTTAATGCATGAAGAAAATCTAGATATAGTGTTAAATTTCTTTAGTTTCTGGATAAATTTATTAAAAGAAAAAATTATTACCTGTACTTGATAGTTAGTCTCTTTGACGCATTGTCAATGGCCAAATTTTTAAGACCTGTTTCCTGTTTAGGAGTTTTAGTGAATAAACTTTTTAACCCCCTCCAAAAAAACTTTACGAAAAAATATATTTTACTAATCGTAAAATTAAATGTCACAATAAAAAACCTTAATCAAACTAATGTTTCTGCGTCATTGGTAAAGAATCGTTAATGTCATCCACTTTGGTTTCAATGTTTTGTAATTTTCTCCAGTTGATGAAGCAATTCCTGTAAGAAGGAACAGCTTTGGATACAGTACAGTAGGGTTATGGCAAGGGGGAGTTGTAATACAGTATAAGTACATATATTTTGGTGAAAATATATAAGATCACTTCGGTGATAAACTATTTATTAATTTTAAATGAAAATAATCTAAATAGAAATAAAATTACCTCAGCAGTTGCAACACCAAGTTCTACTGATAAATAAGACGCAGAGATCTTTCTGTGCTATTAAAAGTTGGGTCTTCTATACGGGAAATTTCATCTTGTACCTGTTGTGGTCGACTTGTGAGTGGTTCACAAGATTCGTTATAACTGCCTAATATGCTCATAATTCTCTTATACGAAAGCAAATTATTTCAATTTTGAAATGGAGACTCGTTTTATACTACCTACAAGATTAAGGTGATCGCGAGGGTGTGCACTGACGTTTGACTGGATTTTCCCATGTTGTTCAACAGTAGCAAAAAATCTTATCATTGTTTTGTTCAGTATGTCAAAATATACACGTGGTTAGTTCGGAAGCCAAATTTCCACTCCAAATAAAACAAACACTTTAAGATAAAATATGAAGCGTTTTTAAATTAATAACTTACGTCATTATTAACGTCACTTTTACATATGATTCTGATAAATATCTGTCAAGTACACATATAAGTCCTTGGTTAAATGAGTGATTGCCTGTCAAAAAGTAGAAATTGATACTTTAGAATATCACTTTAAAATCATTGTGTCTAAAAGAAAATTATAATTATTGCAGGAAACGGCAAGAAAGAGAAATGGCTGAAGTTCTTCATGAAAAACCATCCTTGTCCAACGTGCACGCTTCTAACTGTAAGTTACATTTTATATATAGTAAACGAATACTTGCGAAATATACAAACATTTGACATACATGTTTTAAATCGATGTCGGGGTAAGTTTTTTAGTAGCGATGGAGGATTATTTTGGCATTACTGTGTGGGGTGACTCTTGTTTTCCTGTTGCTCGAACAAAAATTATTTCAATTTTGAAAGGAGGCTATAATATTAAGGTGATCGCGAGGGTGCGAACTGACGTTTGGCGTAGGTTTAAATAGCGATGAAGGGATTATTGTGCGGGGTGAATCTTGTTGTTTTGTTGCTGGAATTTTTAATTTTCTAAATTTTTTATCATCTTTCAAGGGAATGTCATTGTCATCTCTATGTGATGAGGTTCCTCTACTTATATGTGATAGCATCCGTCAATTACTTCCCTATAATTTATTTTTTCAATCCCCTTTTTGCAGTTAAGTCAGTTATTTACTGCATGCATACAGTCGACACGAGAAAAAAAATGCGATTTAATTTTCTTTCATGGATGGAAGAACGTTGCTTTGCAGAGATTAGACGTGTAATTTATAATTAAACCTTTACTTTTATTTAAATCAAATATATGGAAAAATTTGAGAAGGAAAAAAACTGAAATTGTTGTAAAAGGCAATGTTAGCAACCTCATACATGCACGAATGAGTCGCTTATGGTATTCATTTCAAGGAAAATTATTACATAACACTTTTTAATCCCCACTTTTTCCTTGTCACGTTGTAATTATTTCGCATCATAATAGTTTTGAAAAGTATATAAAGTGTGATATCTTTCCTCTTTATTCATAGGTCATTAAAATTCTAATTGCAATGAAGGTTTTTCTGTTCACGATCTTTTTCCTCAGTGTTTTAGTCACTGCATACACTGCATATAGTAAGGATGTTATTTCTGATGTGTTAATATAAAATTATCTTTTTCAATCTAACTTCCTAATGAATTCTTTTAAAAGGTAACCTGTGGTCTATATTAGAGGCAGCAGGTCCTAACATATTGGAGGAAACTGGACAATTAAGCGATATCGTGGGTTCAGAAGTCGCACAAACAAGCAAAAACGTTACTGGAGAAATACAACAACTTGAATAGGGAGAGCTGAGTTGACATTTCGGTTGATTTAGAGTAGCTAAACAGAAACAGTCATGCTTGAAACATTTGTAGTTTTATTAAACAGTCAATAAATTAAAGACGACACTGAGAACTTTTAAGTACTAGTTTCTGTTCCACAATCAATAGTGCAATGGTATTTGAACGATGAGTACAAAATAAACAAAACTGCGCGTAATTTCACAAAGTGTGGAAGGGTGCAAGTGAAAGAGAAACTTTAATAACTTTTATTTCTTGTTAGCAATATTTTACAAAAATAGAAACATCATCTTTCGTGTTGTTTGCAATAAAATTATTTAGAGTGAGAGTAGGTTACGAAAACTTTTGTAAACTTACGTAATATGCATCAATAAAGGTGTAAACGTACATGAAACGTCTGTTCAACCGAGAACGTTTCTAATCAAAATAGGAATGGTAAAAACGTTAATTAAAAACGTAAAATCTTAGAACAAATGTAGCATTGCTTATATTACAGAAATGAATATACAATTTTATGCGAGTGAAACAGAAAATGCAAAGAACGAACCTCAGAAAAAATTAATATCTAAATTTTTCCGAGTTCATACATGATGATTACTTAACATACTATTTCATTCAATTAAACAGAATTATTCGTTAATCATTAGTACAACAGTGTCCCCCTTGAGTTGACAAATTGTAACTTAAGAATTTTAGATATCGCCGTTTGAGAATATTTTGCCTATGCTGTAGTTGTTTCCTCTTAATTTATTTTCTGTCTAGTGAGAGTAATCATGAATGTGCTATGTCAACTATAAAAGCCATAAGTTTTGAATTTTATTTAGTATATGGAAAATTTTATCTGGGAGAATTTTCTTTCATTATTAATTGTATAAGCCTTTTTAAAATTAATAAATCTTAGAACACGCCTGTTTTGTGCGTGTATCAGCCAATGATATATGTGATTGACACACACCCACACAACACCAGCTGTGAAAAAAACAGGATGCAGTTATTATTTATTATCTCATTTTTCAAAAATTTCGACGGAAAATCGAAGTTATGTAAAAGTAATTATAGGCTATCATTTCAAAGAAAATGTTAACTGCCTCACTTTGCACGAATCAATATGATTTACTGCATTTTGAAAAAGCCTCTTCATTTAAAACGCAAATTTACAGTTTGCAAAATGGATGGTGTAAGAAGTAGTGAACTGAAAACGAGATGTCTTTTTATTTAGCATCCATCCTTTTATCAATCACGTATTACATAAATTACAAAGTTTGACCCTGAAAAAAAATTTCTTAAAAACATATTTTTCATCCATATTTTCCTTAATTTTTGGAGCATTTTTATCCTCGTTTTAGAAATGCTTTGTTTGTCAATTTTTATTCCCGACTTTTTCCTTTTTGAGCATCTACTGTATCCCGTTTTTTTTTTTTTTTTTTTTGATTTGTTTGTCAGGTTCTAATTATTTCGCTTTTTCAGCATAATTGTTCTGAAAAGTATATAAACAGCAATATCTCTCTCATTTTTATTCAGTGATCGTTAAAATTCTGGTTGCAATGAAGGTTTTTCTGTTCTCGATTTTTTTCCTCAGTGCTTTAATCACTGCATGCACTGGTAAGCAGGTTATTTCTAATGTGTTAATATAAATTATCCTATTTTGATTCTAAACTCCCTAAATTTTATTTAAAGGGTCCATTCTTGATATAATTGGCCGAGGAAGAGTTGGAAATGTTTTAGCTCCACTACGAGCAGTAGCTAAGCCAGTTGTCGACGAAGTAACAGTCGTTGATAACTTATTGTCAAATGAATAACCTAACGTGTTAGCTATTTAGAATAGCTAAACGTAAACTGTCATGTTTGAAACATTTGTAGTTTTATTAAACTGTCAATAAATTCAAGATGATACTATGAACTTAAAGTACTGGTTTCTGTTCTGTAATGAATAATGCTGTGATATTTATTCGAATGTAAACTAAACTTCACAAAATTTAGAATAGTTGAAGTAAAAGAAAAAACTTAAATAACTTTTATTACTCGTTTGCAATGTTTACAACAATAGAAAAAATTATGTAGAGCGGGAGCATAGGTTACGAAAACTCGGGTAAACCAGCTATATAATATACATCAATAAAGGGGGTAAACGTAAATAAAATGACTGTTCGATCAAGAACGTTTCTGATCAAAAATAGGAAAGTATAAACGTGAATAAAAGTGTAAAATCTTCGTAATGATGTAGCATAGCTTTTAGTACAGAACGATTATAAGGCTTACAATTTTGTGCGAGTGAAACAGAAAATGCAAAGAACGAGTCTTAGAAAGTTTAATGGCTAGATTTTTCCCTAGGTTATGCTTACCATTTCATTGAATTAAACAAAATTATCGTTAATCATTAGTATAACAGTGTCCCCCTTGTGTAACAAACTGTAACTTAACGAATTTAGATATCGCCGTATGAGAATATTTTGCTTGTTGTTTTACATGAATCATCCTTTCATCTTTCAAATTTTTAATATTTATTGACATTTGTATGTGAAAAGATTGCTACCGTTTTCCTTTGCAGTAGCATCCTCTAGTTGTTTTCCCATAATTTATTTTCTGTCTGGTGAGAGTAATTATGTATCTTTATCAACTATAAATGCCATAACCACAAGGTACTAAGTAGTCTTTTGAATTTTATATGAGAGAATTTTCTTTCATTATTAATTGTACAAGCCTTTTTAAAATTAATAAATCGTAGAATACGCCTGTTTTGTGCGTGTATCAGCCAATGACGTATGTGATTGACACCCACCCACACTTCATCAGCTATGAAAAAACAGGATGCAATTATTATCTCATTTTTCAAAAATTTCGACGGAAAAACGAAGTTATGTAAAAGTAATTATAGGCTATCATTTTAAGGAAAATGTTAACAGCTTCACGTTGCACGAATTTACTGCATTTTAAAAAAGCCTCTTCATTTAAAACGCAAATTTACTGTTTGCAAAATGGATGGTGTAAGAAGTAGTAAACTGAAAACGAGATGTCTTTTTATTTAGCATCCAATCCTTTATCAATCACGTATTGCATAAATTAGAAGTTTAAGGCTGAAAAACTCCTAAGTTTTTTTGTTTTTTTTTAGTTTGGGAGAAATAACATAAAATACTCCAAATACACAGATTTTAAAGATCATTCCGAGGCATATTAAGATGATTTCATAAACTTGAACGCGTTCTAAATACATCAATTGAAAAGTTTTAGACCGTGTTGTCTCATTAGAATAAACACACACAGAGAAATAAATATTGCCCAAAAGAGTAGTAATCGGTAGCACAGTATAATCAAAAAAATTTGCTTTTAATTCGTCTTAAGTTAATCACATTCCCCTTTTAAGTAGAGGAAAACGCGATGTTGTGTAATTAAAGGCGTGGGAGGAACGGAATTCCATATAAAATACGTTTATTTTTTTATTGTTTTTACATAAAATTGAAAAATAATAGATACCGGATATGGACTAAAATTGCGTTACGTAATGCAGTATGTGTTTATTTCGCACTAAAATTTTTGACTAGAGTCAGAGTTTTATTCCGATTAAATCAAATTTTCAATCTCTGCCTCCCGAGATTTGTTGCGGGTTGTTACAGAAGCTTTTTTGAAATGTCTTTTTCAGTGAGGTTTTGTATAGAAAAATGAAAACTATATCAGGTATCATCCAGAAGGAGAAACAAAATAGGCTCTCTGCGTCTGAAAACTTCCCGACCCGATCTAAAAAACAATTATAAAAAAATAATCTTCGGATTTTTTTCTTTCCTTTTATATTTGGCTCTTGTAAATATTTGATTGAAATAATTAAGATATTATATGCACTCTTAAAAGACTTTTTATTGCCTTTTTATATAACTTTATACCGAGAGTGAAAAGAATAGACACCTTAAATAGTTAAACATGCTATGGTACATGGAAGGAAAAAAGAATTAAGATCGCAGGTGACTTCCTTTATAACTGCGACGCATTCATTAATAATTACGTCAACTGCAGAGTGTAAAAACCAGAGAAGAAAATAATTTCACCGTATTTAAAAAAAAAAAAATTGACTATACATACTGAGGTTCCCTCCATAACACAAATAATTGACTAAAGCAGCTCCTGGTGCCCCTTCCTGGCATTCTTCTGTGCAGTTAGAAGTGTTGCCAGGTATTGAAGGCACGATTGGTGCACATAGTTTTTCACATGCGTACACGTACGTTTGATCTAGATTGATGAAAATTAATTAAATTTGAAAATAATTCTTTTAAATATTTATAAATATACAAAACTTACTACAACTTGGATCAGTTGAGGTAGAGTGAGTTATAGTGATCTTTGTAGTCATTATCACTAAAATGGAAAATACAGACCCCAAAATGGTTTTCATGATGACTCTAATGCCAGGTTTAAAATGTGTTTTTCAAATAGGTTATTTATAATATATACAGCGATAGGAAAATGTTGAATGAAGCAAAACGAATGTTATTTTTTCTATTGCAGGGGTTCCCCCTGGTGTCGTCTAGAGGAAGTTATTTCAATTTTACTGAACGACGATTTGGACATTTTTTAAGGTTATAAATGCTTTTTTGTTACATTTTGCTGGTCAATATTAACCTAAACAGTGTGGTTGGGGGTAATGCTACGTCTAAAAACTCGTCAACTCTTTTACCCAACATAACCACTTAGTATAATCGTGTCCTATAAAAGCAAGTACTATGTTAAACTTGATTGAAACTATTTTGGGTGTTCATGTGAATTTACGAAAACACCTACTGCATGTTTATACACCAATGATTTTAACATGTGTAAAGCGGATTTTAGTGCACATTTTATGCACTCTACATTGCACACAACAAGTAGTACACCTTTTTTGTTGTATACGTGAGGTGTGCTGATATCGTAATAGAACTGTATTCTAAATTTCACCCTTACTTTTTTCGTGTGATCCCGCCTACTTACGTCAGTTTAATAATATTAATTGTAAGAATTCATTTTTCAAGTCACTAGTTGCATTCAAATATTAAAATGAACTGCAGCTCAGGCGAGTTTCACAATCTGTGACGACATTATTCACGATCCGCTTACGAAAATCAGTTAACAAATTTGACGTCACAGGTTGTAAAACTCACCTAAGATACAGTTCATTTTGATATTTGAATGCAGTTTAGTGCTTTGTAGCTTAAAGAAAAACTTGTGAATCACTTCTCATTCGATATTAAGTATTGAGAAATGATGACGCATTTATGTCTAGATAAGATAACCGGTTAGAAGATGACGAAACATGTTTGCCACTTATTCTTTTGCGACATTATTATACACATCATTGTATATACGACATTGTTTACAAATCCTTCTAAAGGTCACCTTAGAATCAAAGAGTTGTATAGTTTTACCAGAGGCCCGGGTGAACCATATATTTTGCTTTTTCTTCTAGAACCGCAGACAAATATCGATCACTGCAAAGTAAACGACAACCGCCACATCAAAAGCTGAAAACAGTTTGAAAAATTTCGTCAGAAGTCAGAAGTTCAACCAAAGTATTGACACTTAAATGATCCGCACATATCAATTTGGACTCCAAAAACAAGTAGCATCATTTCGCAATCGTAAGTACGAATGTTTCGTTTAAGGCTGGGTATAGTTAATCCGAAGGTTGTATTAAGGGGGGGAGGGGATTTGGCTGTTAAGCCTATTTCGAACGTTAGGTTTAAACTTAAAATTTAAATTAGGGCTCCTATAAGTTATAGTTAAACTGTAATCTTTCTCCTTACTGTAAGTTGTGTAATATTATATAATTTTTTGTATTTTTAGATTTTCCTTTTAATTAGGCTTAGAATAGTATTCTAAATTAGAATGTTATTTTATTACCTAGTTACAGATTCATTGTTTAATTGCTAGTTTCTTTTTTGTTGCCAGTTGGCGCCAGCAGTCTTCAATTATTCTGCACGTGCAGAAAACTCAAGTTTCTTAGTAACTGTGTGCGCAAGAATAAAGTTAGTTGTGGTGAGAAACTTGAAGAATAAGCAATACTTTTACTCCTCTCTTGAGAAACCAAACCTTTAAACCTCACACAACTAAAGTAAGTTTGTATTAATATTCGAATAGCAAAGTGTACATGTTTTGGTTCCATAGCCACCTTCGACTGAAGTAGCTCAAATTTTATTGGACGACTCGCCAATAAATGCGAATTCACTGCTAGTCACGTTAGGCCTTTGATTCGATGATAGGCCCAACCGAACACGTCCTCGACTTAAGAAGTGGTTGGTGATGGCGGTTAGTTTAATTCATTTGTGTTTGCGGGATAACGGTGTACGACCAACTTGTCAGGCGATGTTGACGGCTTCGCATTTTATTTGTAAATGGGTGACCAGGAAGGACTTATTACCAACGACCTGCTTATCTGTTGGCCGATTGTGACCGAGGATCCGCTTTTCTGTCAGCCGATTGGGACCGAGGACCCGCTTTTCTGTCAGTCGATTGGGACCGAGGACCCGCTTTTCTGTCTGCCGATTGTGACCGAGGACCCGCTTTTCTGTCGGCCGATTGTGACCGAGGACCCGGTTAGCTGCGCATTACTGCATACATTAATTTGGTGGTGAACTTCTATAAGGTAGGAAATAATTTTTCACTCGGGAACTTTTACCCATACGGATTTGATATTTATTTATTAGTGAGTTTTGATGAAATGAACTAAACTAATAAACGAGGAAAAAAGATTACCAAGTTGTAGCCTAAAGACAAAAACCAGAAACCTTACAACCTTACCTTAATTGAAATTAGTTTCAATTTTACCAGAAAATAAAAAAAAGTTGGGGGGAAAACAGCAAAAGCAATACATGCAATGAAAACTTATGCGCTAAATGATAATCTGGTCCCAACTACCAATCAATGTGATAAGCAGTAGAAATCAAACAGGATGTACAGTAGGAAGTGGAATCGATAAATTAAATGGTAACATCACATGACCTGGATGAAATATATAAAATTGAAAAATTTCGTTACGTACATAGTAAAGAGTAATGTGTAGAGTGGAGTGTACACTCTACGTGCAAATATACCGAATGTTGGTGCGCCTATTACACAATTTTGGAAATTTTTTTCATTGGCCTTTTGCCGACGTTGCTGTAATGGCCCCATAACCAAAAGAAAAAGCTATTCGTTCTGCCTTTTCATTAGGGAGTTTGCGCAAATTGACTTATACTTACACTTAAATCCTATACTTGAGCTTATGACGATGTACGGGATGCGCAGAAAACGAATCTTCGGCCTAACTCCGGTTCTGCGCATCCCGTAAATTGTCATAAGCTTAGGTATGGGTAATAGGTGTATGTATGTCAACTTGCGCAAACTCCCTATTGTGTGTTTAGTTTCATATATGAATGCAGCTATTATTAATTATTAATTGTGTTACGTGAAATATTAACCGAGCATGTCGTCGTTTACTAATTCATCATTACAACAAATGTCACAAATCATCAATCTATTTTGCTCCTTGCATCTTTTTAGATTTTCTGCTTTAGCGCTCTTCATCTCTTTCATATAATCTATAAAAAATTATATTATTACTACTCTTGTTATAAATTATAACAAAAAAATAAATTGATAATACCACTAATTTCATTTTCTAACTTTAGGTAGAGCTTATGATTTATTAATTTTAGTAAAATTTTAGGCTGGCCAATTTATTTGGCATATTTAAAAATGGCTGAAGAACTTCATTTAGAAAAGTCTCCTAAGCCAAGAGATAAATCAACCACAAACATGATGTCAATACACTGGTGTCCTATCGTGCAGTTGCTTGCAAAATTTATATGCTTATGCGGTATTGGATCTGCAGACTAATAGTATAATGACAAATTGCAAAAACAAAAGAACTGCTAAACTGGTCCAAAAATATGATGGTTGGAAAAATGGAACTTTTTATGTGGCCATTTTTTTATCGCCCAAAAAGCATATATAAAAAAATGGCGATTAACTCCTTATCCATCCCGTGGCCTAACCTAAAATTAATTTTGCTCCATTGACATGTAGAGCTCCTTGTACCGGTGCGTAATCGAAAAGGGGTACGTTCGACATTGTTTGAATAATGATTTTCAGCTAGATTCCGCTGGGGTTTTTTACAACAACAGCAGTAAAACAAAATTATTATCCCTATAACTACAATTACCGAAACGGTTAGAGCTGAGCTGCTATAAAGTACATAGTAGTATTCCAACTCTCACATTTTGCGCTCTCGGCGCCAATTTGACCTTATGGCAGTGTGGCCGATGTTGAAGTCGAACGGTTATAATGGTTACCATTATTATGAATAAATACCAGGTATCGTCCATTTTTATTTTTTGTATGGAGTATTTGTTACAAAAAAAAATTTGATTGGAAAGACTGTTTTTTTTTTTTTACCATCGAAGTATCAATAACCATGTCTTAGAAAATTAGCTAGGGTTCCAGAATGCATTTAATTCTGAATTTTTATTATTTTTTATATTTTTTTTAAATTAGCACTCTTTGGGATACCGCCGAAAGGATTTTTAAGTTTTCGAGATTTGGAATGTCCGAGTGAGTGGGCCAATTAAATAGTAACATTTGTACATGACATTCCACATCTCGAAAACTTAAAAATCCTTTCGGTGGTATCCGAAAAGGTGCTAATTTAAAAAAAATATATTAAAACGATTAACTCGTTTTCGGCCGGTGGCGGTTGTTTTAATGTTTAAAGTGATCTGTGGTTCTATTATCATATCCTGTCTTTTAAGGGAATACAACGAAATAAAATTTTTTACCTAGTTGGTTCCATCTCCGTGGTGGGTTGTTTGGGTTGTAACCTGATAACGAAGTACCATGGACAAACCGTAAAATATTAACTCTACTTTTATAAACCTTATAAATCAAATGAGATCGGAACTATTTACGAACATTTAGAAAATTCGGTAAAGATTAGCAACGAAATTCAATAACCATTCCTTAGAAAATCGGCTAGGCTTCCAGAATGCAATTTATTCTGGAAGCTTAGCCGATTTTCTAAGGTATGGTTATTGATATATAATCTTAACCGATTTCTCTAAATGTTCGTAAATAGTTCCGATCTCATTTGATTTCTCCACCTGACGCCATTTTTATTTTTTTAATGGTTTCCAACTAGCTGCTAAAAATTGGGTGCCTGTAAGCTTATACAACTACTCGACTTTTAAGTCTAACATCTAAAACTTTCACATGATCTTTACAATTGAAAAAAATTCGATCTAGTTAAAAATCATCTAACTCAGCTTTTGATTAGCTGTATTGGTTGTGCGTATTACTTGTGATAGTGATAATTAGGAGAGCAAATTATTTTATGTAGTTACATTAAACAGGCCGAACGGGATGAATGGCAAATTTAGTAGCCTGCCGTAGTTTAGGGGTCTCTTAACCCCAGTCCAGGCCAAATACCCAATCGCTGAACACAGCCCACTGGTAGGTTGGTTAAATTCAGGTCTAGTAGAGCTATAATCTTGATCCTTTTCAATTTCTTCGCATTGAGAAAAAATTTCGCCCATGATTAGGAAAATTAGGCTTGGTATTGAATTGCTGTCAGACCAGAAAACTAACATTAACTTAAGTCTTGAAGAATCTTGTAGGTTCCAAGGTTATGATCTGACATCCTCTTGTGCTAAAAATAGCCGCTTGCAAAAAATATCAAAACCGTATCGAAATCATGTAGTTAATAGAAAGTCATTTAGTTTAACTTATTTTTTGGAAAGTTTAAAACTCTTTTAGAAAATGGTTCTTTGGCCTTTTTATTGCATTTTGGAATTTCATATTTTTGTTTGGCAAAGTCTTAACAAAGTTAACTTAGTACATGATTTCGATTTATTTTCTACGCGGTTTTGATATTTTGCATGTGGCTCTTTTTTACAAGTATTTTTTAAAAATTTGATGAATTATTGAAGTTAAATCTCCATCTAGTTTGGTGTTGTGAGCCGATCGATTTTTTGGTGGAGGGTCACTTCCACGGTCACGTTGAAAGATTTTGTGGATTTAGTCCTTAGTAATCTGTACAGCCTCCTTCTTCTTTTTCTTCTTCTTCTTCTTCTTGTTTGAAAAAATTGCAATACATGCAAAACCGGGCCAAGAATCGGTGTCTATAAATGATAGTTGTTCTTTCTGAGATTTTGTTTGGAAAAATAGCATTCTTTTTCTTTATGCGGCCGTGGCCATTTTTTATCGCCCAAAAGGCATATATAAAAAATGGCCCTTTACTTTTATCGAACGGGATGAACGGCAGATTCGTCCAAAATCCTCAACTACTCGACTTTTAAGTCTAACATCTAAAACTTTTACATGTAGGTTAATTTTTTTCAATTTTAAAGATCGTAAATAGTAGATAATACAACCATTTTTAAATGTGGACATCTGCCCATGTTGTCACACAATTGTAAAGATGTCCGGCAGATGGCGATGTATTGGATCTGTTCTTTGGTCTTTGGAAAAAATTTTGTTAACCTATCTCACTTGGCGACTCACGGTTTAGTCGTTTCGGTGGTGGGTCGGTGCTGGTCCGTTGCTTCACTCGCTCTCGCCGCATATGACCTTACTTGTCGCTTGCGGCGTTAAACTTTTTTTTGCTTTGTTCTTTTGGATATCGCCATTTAATTGATCGATTCCACTTCCACAAGGACAGATACAGTAGGAAGTGGAGTCGAATCAACTTCGATGCGAGATCTGGTTATCACGGCTCTTGCGTGATCTGGTGTTGAGTGTGTTGTCTGTGTACTCTCCGATTTCGGCTATAAATTACGAATCCTAAAATGACAACTGCAGCAAATGTAATTGCGCATATTGAGGCCACCGCATTATTCGCATTATTCAGAGCCACCGTACTCGGTAGAATCAATTAGGACCTGCTGTTGGTTTGGAATATCTAGTGAGAAAAATTTTGTCAATATTACCCCTGAAAAAATGTTACTGTACACAGTAAAATATAATTTGGATACGCATTTATTTTGAGTTTGACTCGGTTGATTTTGGGGGGAGGATCAGTTCCATGATCCCGTTGAAAAATTGTGTACTGTGTCCCTAGTGACTTATACATGGCGGTTTCAAATTGGTGAATTGTGCAATACGATTTGGAAAAAAAATGCACAATGCTACAAAAACGAGTATGCCAATGGAAATCCAGCCGTAAAAAGAAGGTATTGCGGGTTTTGGTTCTGGTGGGAGTTCACTTGCACTCGCCGCGTATGACCCTAGTTGTCGCTTTGCGGCGTTAAGCTTCATCCTTCTTCTTCCTCTTCCTCTTCATTCCCGAAAATGTACATTATCTTAATAAGTTTTGAACTTTTATGTGGTCATGGCCATTTACGCTCCCACCTTTTTCGAATGGGAGCGTCACATCCAAAGTTGAAAAGGTACCAGGTTTCGTCAATGTGCAGGCGGCCTCTCATTTGCTGTCAGATTGTTATGTCTTTTTGTCTTTGGAAAAAAATTTTGTTAACTGTATCTCTCGTCACTTGCGACTCACGGTTTAGTCGTTTCGGTGTTTGGATTACGAGGCTTCGGTCACGGTCTGCTTGGGTTGTACTAAATCCTTCGTCTTCCGTTGAACATTTCCACCATTTTTTGAGCAAGGGAAGCTATTCGAAGAAGAATTTTGCAAAAAATTTTTATTTCGAAAAATTTATCTTTCTTCTAGTCCTACGGTAAATAGTTGACCAACGAACCAAAAAATTATTCCCCAGAGTATATTACTAGCAAGGTACCTTGCATTTTATCGTAAACCTCGATACTTTCGGTTTGTGACGTGTGAAAATTTACCTAATTTCCAGTTTGCACGCCTACGTTGATCGGAATTGGGTCATTGGCTGCATCTCGTTTGTTTGTAGAATCTCGGGTAAAAGATTTTACAACTTTCAAAAGTAATTTTAGTAAAAACACTAGTAAAACGATTAACTTTGCAATTTCACATGTCACAAATCAAAACTGGGACTCGGAGGTAACCGCTATCGACGCAGTAAACAAGGATTTATCAAATGATCTTACATGTATTGTCAAGGTTTAGAACTTTTACTTTGCTTCAATAATTTTCTTCTAAACTTTGACAATATACTTAAGGTCATTTGAGAAATCCTTGTTTACTGTGTCGATAGCGGTTACCTCCGAGTCCCGGTTTGTGACGTGTGAAATTGCAAAGTTAATCGTCGGCTACGGTCAGCTTCTATGCTCGAGTTAGGTTGGGATATGTAAGTTAGGCTGAACTTTCGTTGTTCGGCCACGGGATCGATATCAGGTTTTGTACGTTCATCCCGTTCGGCGTTTTATCCAGTATTTGAATGTAAAGTTATGAAATTTTCCATTTACCGGTTTGTAATTCGGTGGTAAATAGCCGGGTCCGATGATCATGACCCTGAAGAATTGGTATAAAGTTGCTGTGGCACTGCACATGGTCCATTGGAAAATGTTTAAAAAGCCAATAGAGTCAAACGGTGGCCACACCATTGAACTGCAGTGCCACACACATAACGATACATAAATTATCATTAAAATAGAAAGGATTGGACCCCCCATTATTTTTTCTAGCTGCGGTTGACCTTAGTTGTCCCTTGCGGCGTAAAGCTTAATTTTTCTTCTTTTGGGATATCGCCATTTAATTGATCTACTCCACTTCCGCTGGCGACGTTAAGCTTCATTTCTTTCTTTCTTTCTTACTGTACCTGTCCTTGTGGGGCGAGGCTTGTTTGGAACGTGTGTTAAATCATGTATTTGTTTTGGGCAAGGTTTGGGAAAATAAGTGAAAATGTCAACAAGCCCTTCACTGAAAAAAATGCAAATTGTAGTTAATCTGGGGTATTTATTACGTATTAATGTTTATAGTGTGCAGTAGTTTAGTAATATAAAAGGTAGTAGTAGTAATTTAGATGGGTTTCTGGTTTTTGTCTTTTCTGGGAAAATATCGGACCGCAAAGCTGTGAATCAAGAATGCCGACATGTCAGAAGAGATGCAGCAAGATGCTGTTGATTATGCCACGCAAGATTTGGAGAAATGTAACTTAGAAAAGAAGCAAATAAGTACAACTTGACATGGCATTGTATCGTGCGACGCAACTTTGGCAGCTATGTGACGCATAAGACCAAGCACTTCATTTATTTCTACGTGGCCAAGTTGCTATTCTTCTCTTCAAGTCTGGCTGATCTCTTCTGTGGTGTGGATTTCAAAAAGCCAAAAAAATAATAGATTTAAAAAATTAAAAAAAAAATTTGTTAGTTCTCTTAACATCTGTGTACAGTATTTTTCTGTAATTTTTTTTCTTTATTGCACCAATTTTTCTAATTTTCTTGTGTAATACCTTGTGAATGTATTGTTTGTTTTTTGTCAAAATCAAAACGAACAAAGTTTATGTATGCAAACATTTACACATACTTTGCTCTTTTTTCGTAATGTTTACATACATAAACTTCGTTTTGATTCAGACATACTTTGCTCTCTTAAATTTGTTCGTTTTGATTCTCATGCATCTCCTTTTTACATTTTTGTTGCACATCTCTGATGATAGTTTCATAAAAACTTTAGTTTTTAAGATGATTGTGTGTATATAATTGGTTTTGAAATAATGATTTAGGTATTTTAAATCTATAAATAAAAACTTTGAAAGATTTTGGTAAAGTGTGAGTTCGATAATTCGATAATATTCTGTGCTTGCGGGTGAAAGGTATAATATTTTTGAATTACATTTTAGACCTTGCACGTAAAAATTTTTCATACAACAACTACTAAATTGCCGCCCATTTTGGCAATTCAACTGTAAAGATTTGATTACGACTGGGAAAGAGTGTGCCATCAAATTCAACGACTACTTCGAATTTCCTCGGGATTTAGATATGGAACCTTACACCGTCTGGAGAC
>JAQGAS010000530.1:0-45425 GCA_034686365.1 Pachymerium ferrugineum | reverse complement strand
ATCGTTCATTTACTTCAAAATCTTCTTCAGTCACAACGCGAAGTTACTGCAACAAATAAAACCATTCTTAACAAGTGTATCATTTAACTCCATTTTTAAGGCGAAATCCTACCAACTTAAAATCACTAAACTCCCAAGTGACAATATGTCAGGGTAAACTGCAAGTTCCCACATCTGGTCTGAAACAACCTAAAGAACACAAATTCGTTTATTATTTAGTTAGTCACATCCGGTTGTAATTTATTATCTATTGTTCCAATAAACTTTCCTCACTTACCAAATTACGTTCGCAAATCTCCATTAACAAAGTGAAGCGATAATTTAATACATGGATGAGCTACTCTAATGAAATAAAATATTTTTGACAATTTTAAATACCTCTCGCATCTGTGAAATTTTGATACAGCTTTAGAATTTCTATTGAAAAAAAAAATCAATTAAAAATTTGGGTAACATTTGTTTGATTGTATTAAATAAATTTAATGGCAGTTTGAAAATACGCTTGCATAATGTAAAGATTTATGTCTATGGTATAATAAGAAAGTTTCCGTAAAACTGTTTTAATAACTCTTACAACTCAAAAAGATAACTACAAAATTTTTACTTTTTCTGTGTCCATTTCAGCTAGAAATTCCGACTGAAGAAAAAGCTTTATCCATTGCATTTTATCTTCTCCCTTTGTGTTGTGACATTTGGTATCAACACGTAAGCCTAACGCCGATTAGAAAAATGAAACGAGTATTATTTATTGAATAGAAACGCTTGAATCTATATTTACTGTCATGTCGAAGTAGTACCGTATAGGAAGGAAGGAAGTAAATTCAGTATCGCAGCCTCTATCGATACATAACTACGCGACATGTCATCCGAAGTGAATTCATGCGTAGAGAGTGGTAAAGAGCTTGACGCCATTTTAAACCAACAATACCAACAATTCGTTTCGGAATATATTCAGGTACATGCTGACGTAATATGAATAATTATTATAAAAGTTCGTGTTTACTTTGATTATAACGTATAATTTCAACCGGAAGATGCAATATTACTTTGGCAATATTTACTTTTCCAACATTCCATTCATTTATTTTACTACTTTTCCGTCTAGCGATGAAAATATAAACTGAAAAGAAGAAAATTACATTTTGTTTTGTTTTCATTTAATCCTCTAAAAAGTTACCTAAATTGTTAAACGCAGCTTCTGCGATTCTCCAAAATTTAAGAAAAAAACATTTTTTATCGTGCACAATAAAATATTTGTTTTAATAAACCTACTCTGTATTTTCTTTCTTCCCATTTGGTGTACTTTGAAGTGATACTATACTGGAAGGTACATTTCATCACTTGTCTCTGCACTTCGTCTTCTATTTTCTCGGCTTCCGTAACTGGACGGTCACGCTATCAGAAGACAAGAACAACAAAAGCTGCGATAAACTTTCGTGGCTGGTAATTTTAATAAACGAAAAACTGTCGTCTCAAATTCTGAAAAATAAAATTCGTTGGAAAATAATGAAATAAAATTCCGTTTCAAAATATATTTACTGGATCGTAAAATTCTAAGTAATTGCCGTCGTTGTTTTTTGAAGAAATCCATAATGCGTGATTTCTTATGATTCATGTGTCGTAAGAATCTTAGTCTGCACTCATCAAAAATAAAGTTCTTCATCTTGTCCAACTCCTTCAAATTCATCCAACAAACGTCTTTGTCGCTCCAAGGAAAGAAGCCACACATGCCGCCATTTACCGAACAACACACGAGCCCGAGGATTTTTGATCATTGGTTCAGGACTTAATTGTTTTGGCCGGTGTCGAAGTCTTCGGTGTTGGTCGTCCTTGTCTCGGAGTTGGAGCCAATGACTGGTCACGAGGAGTTGGACGTTACGATTTGGTGATTCTCTCCACTTCTGGTTGTCTCTCTGTCAATTTATCCAGAGAAAACTTTGTGTTCTTCAATGAGTCTCTCGATGACTGGAATATCATCGGGTAATGGTTTGTAAAAATGGGCAAAATTAGAATAAAACAAACATCGACATCATTTCAGTTGCTCACTTTGCATTCGTTTATTGAATTACTGTCCAGTCTGTTTTGCAAGTTTGTACTCAGGCGATGGCTTTGAAGAGTGTGTGCGGACGTTTGTTGCGATGTCATCAAATTTCGGGAATTGAATCGACTAGGAATCTGTATTGAATAATTTACTAATGAATCTGAATTAAATAACAATTGTATATAATTACTGTTCTTGTTAGCCCTCTTGATCCACTCATTAAGGTCATCGTGTTTAATTTGTCGAATCGTTCGGGGATCGAAAGTTTACGTCGTTTGCTAAAAAAATATAATTATGTTAGCGATATATTTTATTTTCTATACAAGCGATCAAATGTTAAGTTCGCTTTGCAATTTTCTTTCAATTTTCAATCTGGCGTCGACATATTTCCTTTCTGGTTTATTTTGTATTCTGTATTTTGTATTTTAGTATTCAAGAGTAATTGGATTTGAATTTAAATTTTGTTTACCTTAAAATTGTCGGATGGCACAGGTGTGGAAGCATTTCCGAATGTTGATTGCATTAGTATTATACCTAAAAATGAAATCTGAATTAATTACAATGAAATTTAAACTTTGCTAAAATAATTACCTTGCTGAATCGTGCTCGCCGCTATCTGGCTCCTTGTATCCTTGGATGACTTATCTTTGATGGAGTGTCCTGAGTAAGATATATATATATTGAGTGAGGTACCTTGGGAAATGTACTTTAGACGGAGTACCTTAGGTGAGATGCATAGGGTAAGGTACCTTTAGTTGAGATACCTTTGTTGGAGTTCTGGATGGAGTACCTTGGGTGAGGTATCTTGGGTAGAGTATCTTGGGTGAGATATCTTGAGTGAGGTATCTTGGGTGAGATATCTTGAGTGAGGTATCTTGGGTAGAGTATCTTGGGTGAGATGTCTTGAGTGAGGTACCTTGAGTAATCTACTTTAAGTAGAGTACCTTAAGTTTGCAGTTTTCATAGTTCTCTCATTTGTCAGAAATTTGAATAGTTATGTCATGGATCATATGGTTCAATGAACGCCCCTTGCAGACAAAAATTGCAGACAAAAATTTCTGAAAAAAGTGCAATTTCGAATTGGCCACAAATTAAATTTTTCTCTTGAAAAACTATGACGAGTTATTTAAAACTGAACAATTTATCCAAAAATTTATGTTTTTAATGAGCATTAGTGATTCTATCATACATAAAAATTGTTAACCGATCTATTCTTCAATGAAATTTCTTTTAACATAACCTTCGCATTGGAGTTAACCTTTAAACAAAATACAAAAAGATTAAACCTCAATTTTTTAAAAAATTAAAGATTCTTATGATAATTTATAAAACGTTCTACCAGCAACTAATAAATGAAATTGGATTGAACAGAATCTCTAAACAAAATCCAATTTATAATACGTATCCCCAAAACACATTAAACTTAGCCAAAGCATAAAAGTCACCTTTCAGCACAAAGAGTTTAATGTCTCGGTAACTTTAAAATTATTAGTAACAAGTAACAGAGTACTTAATTTGATATTATTAAAAGGTGAGCATCTAATAACGGGAACAAAAGGCTCAATATTAACGGAATCTACATCATTAACGTCAACGTACAAGACATACATTGCCGAAACTCCGTTTACTATACTGTGTGTTAAACCTACAAAAAAAAAAAAAAAAAAGTCACTTATAATTTTATGTTCATAACAACCTAAATTAATTATTCCGTTTGCTCATTACTTGCAGCTGGTAGTCCGCTTATGATGTTCGGAGGCTGTAAAACAGCACAAGAAGTTTTACTAATGTGATGTCTCGATTTCAAGCAACGTAGAAAAGGTGGACGATATTCTTCGTTTTGGCAACCGTAAAATTGTGTTGCATGATCTGTAGCCAGCACAGCTACTTGAACGTTATCGTTAACGTGTGAAAATATCTGGTAAATCATAAAGTTAATCAAATGATTAATTAAATATTAACTTCTCATACTTTTTCTGTGAACTGAAATATAAGTTCTGGAGTGAGGTTCCGGGAAACTAAACATACATCGTGTTCACTATTCAGAACCAGAAATAAAGTAAGAATGTTCAAATTACTTTAATTACGCCACTTCCGGTCTAGAAATAAATAAATACAAACCATTCTTACTTTGAATAAAGTAAGATGTAGCCGCAATTTCGTAAGTAGCTTACTACCTTCTTGACTCAAACCTTAGTCTATTTTTTTGGCATAATCAGTATCAGTTGGCTCTTTCTTCTCGGAAAAACGTTGAATCAATTCTTCGGACATTTGCGATCTGTAAAATTTTGCATTTAATAAAATTTATTTTAATCTTAATATAATAATGATATTTACTCTGTTACTCCTCTGTAAATTCTCGATGAGTGTTTCAAATTCTTCACTGATCGTCAAAACGGCATTCTGAAAAGCAGTAACTTGAGATTTTAATTCTACCTTTTAAAGGAAAATAAATACTTAGTAAATGTTCGAGATCATGTTCACTCGTGGGCGCAGCCATGTTTGATTTGAAGTCACCTATGGAGCGTGATACGAAACTGTCGTTATTCTATTTCTCACCAGTTGTTTGCGCGGCGTTGCATGTTATCTGTGCAGTTTGAGAAATAAATTAGTCAAAAAATATTTTATATTGAAATTTTTGTATATTATATATATAGATGTATGTTACAATATTTATTTTCATATTTACATATCTATACATCATTTATGTATATAACTTTGGTTTAAATTCATAATTTGAAATTTGAGTTCCATTATATGTTAATGAGTAACATATATACTATTTATTTACTAATATTTTCATTTTTGTATATTTAATATACATACAAAATGATGAAATTGGCGTTCCATATGGGAGTAAAAATCCATGAGGCGCAAATATAGTAAGAATGCAAACAACTTTTGAGGTATTAAACTGCAGAGGGCTACCACCAGGTAGCAGAGTTTAAACTAATGAGTGAGTCTGTTATTAATAGCTAACATTTTAATCAATCGATTGCACTTGAATTTTTATACCTATTTGTATTCAGCCAACAGGAAATATATAAGTATTTATAAAAGTTATTATATAAATGCACGATGTCGAACCAATCCACTCCATTTCTGGTGCAGAGAAATAGTTCCGAATTAAATTTGGATTTATTTTTGTTAAAATCTGATGTTTCCGAACTCTTCAATTCAAATTAAATTAAACGAGATTTTATACTGAAACCAAACTTCTTCAGTAAAATGTGTAGAGATGCTCCTGATTAGGAGTAAGTCTAAGATAATAGATGTGATATAACCACAAATCCTAACTAGCATCGCAACTTGGCGATAATTTAATTTGGCGTGGAAAGCCTTGTTTAAAAAGCCTAGTGATAGTAGCTATGGTAGAGAGCTTAAACAGTTACTGATTAGTGGATCGGGCACTAGTCTTTTACATCTCAATTGAAAGTCAGCATGAATTGTGACATTCCACGAAGCGCCTGATTTCAGAAAGTATTTATTCACACACGCAAAGAAACATTGTGACCAGTAATCAATCATGTGTTCAGGTTGTTCTTTGCTAAATGTAAGCTTTAATGTAGATAGGAAAAAAGATGTGACTCATCAAACGAATTCCACTACTAAGTACCCTAATAAGTAGCCTACACTTTAGTTTCAAGTCGAGAGCTACGGTTCCTTTGATAAAAAAAATCTTTAAAAAATTACTTGTGATTTCTGGTATCGTATATTTCCGAAAGGTAATAAAGAATTCTCCAATGTAGAAAATCTTTGAAATTTTACTCTTTTTAAAAAATTTTTTCCACTTAACTTAAAAATCATTTTGTTTAACAAGAAAAATTATGAATGGAGAGAGCTCGTAGTGGCGTTATTAAATGCCCAATTAAACGCTGCAGGTATAGTCCAAACGGGTCGATGATAGCAACATGTCCCTTTGCAATCTCGAGCAATAACAGTCCACACATTGTTTTTACTGCTATGAACGACACAAGGATAATTGTCTGGGATAGTATAGACTTCACAAATTTTCTTCCACGACCTCCCCATCACTTTCAACAGACCACTCACCTCAACCGTTTTGTCATCCGCTATGTGCACTTTCACTCGACGTACCGTTAAGTTACTGAAATCCAACGTCAACACCCACTTTTCCTTCGTCACTACCACGTCTCCTATTTTGGTATTCTCGGAGACGTATTTTTTTTTCCTAACGTTGGTTTTTACAGGGACAACTGTTTTAGGGACGCATTTCTTAGCGACGCTTTTTTTAGCGACGGTTTTCTTAGCGGCAACTTTCTTAATGGCACCTTTCTTAACGGCACGTTTCTTAATAGCACTTTTCTTAACGGCACTCTTTTTAATGACAGTTTTTTTACCGGTCTTTCTTTTAACGGGAACTTTCTTGACCACCTTCTTCTTGACTACTTTTTTAACGGTCTTTTTTTTAACGACTGGTTTTGGGACACTTTTTTTCTGAACTGCGGGAGATGGTATTTCAGTTTTTCGGCTAAAACAACTGCAAGAGGTACTGGAACAACTACTCCAACTTCCTGGTCCCATAACAGGAAATTGTGTAGAAAAAACACTGGAATAGAATTTTTATGAGCTAGATTACGGCTAAATATTTATTATGTAATACATATACGGTAATAGATCTTGAAATGCGCGATTCTCTGAGCAAATTTAAATGCTGGTTTGTGAAAAATTATTGCAGACTAGAAGTGGCCATGAGTGTAATAGTCTTAAATTGTGGAATGAAAACATGAGGTGCATTGTTTGCGTTTTAATTCTTGCGTAATGAATGTGAGAAATTGTTTTACGACACGTAATTAGGCTAATATTAAAAAAAAAACCTATTGGCAGAAATAATTTAAATGCGAAAATTGAATTTTCTTTTTTATTTTTGCTTTAGGTTTTTTAATGGTTCTAGCAATAACAACATGAACTTTCATTATGTTGAAATAAATATTTTAGGTTTCTCTCTTGGAACAAAATAAGACTCTTTCTCCCATAGCGATCAAAAATCTTTTGGAAAACGCCATTCTGATAGGATATTTCTCCAATAGCCATCGAAATCCTTCTGGAAAAGGCCATCCTAGTCGGTGCCAAGGACATTTTCCATTACAATCTCTCGCTGTAACAGTCCAAACGTTTCCATTATGCTTTTGGACAATGCAAGAATAACGGTCAGGAATAATGTAGCTTTCGCATATTTTTCTCCATGTGCGCAGTTTTATGGTTGAAAAAGAAAAATTATTGAGGACTAAAAGGGGCCATGAGTGTTAATAGTCTTAAATAGTAGAAGGGAAACGTACGGTGCATTGTTTGAGTTAAATTCTTGCATAACTAATGTGGAAAATTGTTTTACGACATGTAATTAGGCTTCTATTCAAAAAAATCTAATGACAGAAGTAAATTTAAATCCGAGAATTATATAAATTTTCCCTTTTTATTTTCCTTTTAAGTTTTTTATGATTTAAGTGACAAAAACACGAATTTTCAATTGGTCGAAATAAATAATTTCAGTTTGTTTCTTGGAAATAAAATGTCAATCTTGCTCCCATGGCCATCGAAATCCTTCTGGAAAAGGCCATTCTGGTCGGTGCCAAGGACATTTCCCGTTACAATCTCTCGCTATAATACTCCAGACTTTTCCATTATGCTTTTGGACAATGCAAGGATAACGGTCAGGAATAGTGTAACTTTCGCATACTTTTTTCCATGTGCGTCGTTTTATACGGATTAATCCGCTCACTTTGACTTTTTTATTTTTAACGCTTAACTTTAATTGACGGCATGGAAGTGTGTTGGCATCTACGGTTAACACCCACATGTTGTCGGCCACCTCAATTTTTACAACTGACAATTTTGAACTTTTAGATATGTTTGAAATTGCTTCCATGTCTAGTTAATTTCGGAACGAGTTTATACGGATCATCTCTTCTTAATTCTTTCAAAAATAAAAGTATTCTTGTAAATATAAAAGCGATATAGAAAGCGTTTGATAATTTTACAAACCTTTCACATTCTTAAATTCAGGTAGTCTTAATTTTAACTGTTAATTTTGCCTTCCAAATCGTCTCCATTTATGACAGCCATTTGAAACACGCCATCTGATAGTAATTTTTAATGTAGATTAATAAATTGAGTAACGCCATCTGGAATAAAAGTTCGAAAAACAATATATTATATAGATATATAAAATATAAAATATATATTATAGAAAAATAGAAAACAAATAGAATAGTGTATTTTGGCTAGTGGATATCTGCTCCCTCATCACGCAATCATAGACGACAGCCGTGAGACAACAAAAACAAGAACTGTGTTCGATGCTTCATCACATGATGAAAATGCAGCATCACTCAATGAAGTCTTGGAAGCGGGTCCAAACTTAAATCCCGATTCAACGGTAACATTACTACGATTCCGCATGCATAGAAGGGCAATTGCAGCGGATGGGTCACAAGAATTTTTACAACTTGCCGTTAAGAAAGAAGATAGAAAATATCTAAAGTTTCTATGGTATGCCACCACCAAGAATGGGAATGAAATTCAGAAAACACAGCTAGTAAAAGAATATCAGTTTGCACGACTATTATTTCGCTTAAACTGCAGTCCTACTGGCAGCAACAATCAGACATTATGAAAAGCAGCAGAAGGACAAATACCCCGATCTGCCATTAGCAATTGAACAAGGACTGTAAGTGGATGATTTCACAAGTGGTAGTGACAACGACAATGAAATCGCGAAAACATATGAAGAGATCACATCGCTGATGCAAGGAATTAACATACCAATGCAGAAATAAATCTCAACCTCACCAACACTATTGCAACGACGCCAAATGACGAAAGAATCAACTCGGCAACAAGCGAAAATCTTAGGCATGGGTTGGGACAACATAGAAGATAAACTTTACATCGATAAAAGTATCTTCAGATATTCAAAAGGCAAAATATTACAAAGAGACACATGTTACCAACAACAGCGCAGATAATTATATTAGGACTCATCACACCATTGGAACTCAGCTTTCGTGAATTGGAGAATGAAGCCATTCAATTTAAATTAGACGTGAGAATTTATTAGTCATTATTGAAATTAAACGCCCGTTTTGAGGCAGCGATATAGGAAAGCGATTTAAATTTTGTGTAATCACAAACCAGAGAAATGCACATTTTCTGTGATGCAAGTGAAAGAGCGTACGGCGCAGCGTTCTACGTTCGAACTGTCACAAACAACAAAATGGCAAACAACTTACTCATAAGCAAATGCAGACTGGCGCCGACAAACAACTAATCCTCCAAAGACTTAAATTGTTGGCGGCAGCAGTTGGAGTTAGAATTTACAAATACGTGAGATTTGAGATAAACATAACCTTCAATAACATTACATTTTGGATTGATTCCATGGTTACACTCTACTGGGTGAAGAACCAGCCACAGAGATGGAAACAGTTCGTGGCAAACAGAGTGACAACTATTCAAGAGCTAAGCAGCCCAATGCAATGGAAGCACTGCCTAGGTACGATAAACCTAGCAGACCATCTCACGAGAGGGCTGATGTTTAACCAGTAAAATGCTTGTGACAACTGGTGGCATGGACCATCATAGAACATAATGACAAATGGCCACTCACACCCATGACAGAGAGGGTTAGAATGAAGGTAATGGCAGAGATGAGAAGAAGAGCTCAACAAGAGTTTTGGCTACAAAAACAACTTGTACGAAAGACATAATAAACTCAAAACGAATCATTTAATAACACCTTGGTCTCAACGATTCATAAACAACTGTAAAAAACGGAAATCGAAACTACGGGGTTACCAATCCACAGAAGAAATCAGAAGGGCAACTAACGCATGGATTACAAGTATACAACGGAGATGACATCGCACAATTGGAAAACAGAAAGGAACTAGGAAGAATGTCCTTATTAAAACGGTACAACCCATTCCTCGACAATGATGGCATATTACGGATAGATGGACGCCTGGAACATTCAGATGTCTCCTACAATGAAAAATACCCCATTATCCTCGAAGGAAAAGACCACTCGGTAAAACTGCTTATACGTAAAGAACATGCCAGACAATACCACATGGGCGTTCGAGTGATACTGGCAGAACTTCGTAAAAAATTTTGGATTCTGCATGGTATAGCTACGATTAAAAAAGCAATAATGGAATGCTTCGTCTGCAGAAAACTTCGCACAAACCCGGGCAGGGAGATAGAAGCTCGCTCCATTACCAGCACAGAGGGTACGGTTCGCAAACCCATTTGAAGTACGGGAATAGACTTTACAGGCCCCTGTATGTAAAAGACAACGACGAAAAGCAGTACATCGCACTGTTTATTTGCTGCATAATTCTGCATAATTTGCTGAGAAGTTCTGAATCTTAAAATTTGAACAATTTTAACCATTCAGACGCTTCTGTAGGTTGATCAACTCGACCTTGCCGTGTTTGCGATGGGTTCCATTCTTTACACATTCGAACCCACATAGGAACTGCAAACAAAATATCTTGAAATTTACCCGAATCAATAAATATTAACGGTTATTACCCCATGGTACATGAACCACAAGCCAATTATTACGTGATGCAAAATGAATCAAATGAATTAAAGACATGGATTTACCACATCCAACTTTTCCATCTTTGGTTACAGTTAAAAAAAAGATTAAAACCATTTATTTTTGTGCTGTGATAAGAGCGGTACCCTTCGAGCATGTACCAAGTATGAGAACAAAGAATTTTATAGTAGTAATGCGACAGTTCTTTGGGATACCATCAACAATATACATAGATAATGCAAAACGTTCAAATGAACCAGCAAAGAAGTTGCCCGGATCAGGGGAGACAGAGAAATGCTAACTAACTTTCTCGACCAACAAGAAATAATTTAAAAATGAGATCTTCGAACTTGCTGTTTGGTGGGGAGGATGGTGGGAAAGAATGGTGAAGACGTCAAAGCGATGCCTCAAAAAATCTGTTGGGAAGGCAAATCTCGCAAGAGATGAACTCACAATCATATTGACAGAGATAGAAGCGACAATCAATTGCCGTCCAATAACACGGGATGCATCCGACCAAAACGATGACAATCCCCTAATACCATCTCACTTCCTGATTGGCAAAAGAATTACGGAGTTACCTGACCCACGACTAGACAGATGCGAAGAGACAACTTGTCAAAGAGCTGGAAGAGAAAACAGAAAATTCTCCCTATCCTTTAAACAAAGTTGGATGAAAGAGTATATCTACTAGAATTACAATCATTCAGATTTATTCCAACTGTTTGGCGTTGTTATACGCTTTATTATTCGAGACGTAAAGATGGCAGATAAAAAAGATTCGAATGCGTCAAGCGACAGTGCTGGAACTAATCGAAAAATTTTACCTACGTTATGTGAAATAGCAATGGAAATGCCAAGACATGATTACACTAAAGCAATAAACGGTTATTTGGACAAAGACAAAGCCGTTACTGAAGACGAAATTTATGCCGTAGCTGAAGACAAAGACAAAATTGATGCCGTAGCTGTAGCAAGGGATCCGGAAAGAGAAACAGAAACCCAATGGGATTTGGGAAATTTTATTCTAACACAATTCCACAAAGTTCGAACCACCAAATCTAAGGGACTCATGATTAATATCAACGATGTCGTGTTGATAATGGATGACAAACGACCTCGACAAACGTGGAAGATGGCGCGAATCGATGAAATAAAACCAGGACGAGATGAAAGGTCCGTTCATGCCTAATGCGGGATAACAAAGGCAACACCCTAAGAAGACCCATACAGTTGATCTACCCCAACGAGTAGAACCCGACGGTTCAAGGTGGGGAGGATGTTTCGGACCGGCATGAGTCACAAGTGTGACGTAACAGGGAAGGGAGGAGTAGATATGGGTGTGGGAATTCTTTTGGGGTGAAAATTAGTTACGCTGTAGTTTGATAAAACAAAGAGAGTATTTGACCTGAACACACGTACAATTTATTCTCCACAAGATGAACACGTCACAATTTAATAATTACTTTCTTGCGAATGGAATATCGCATTAAAGCATACACTGTTGTTGCAAATGTTATGCAAACATTTACTGTTTCAATTAGAAGTGGAAAAGGGCCACTCATTCTTCTGTTCTGAGCTTGTTCTATCATGCAGTAAAAAATTTTTAAAGTCCACATCCATGCACAGACAACCAAATGGTTGCACTTGAGACCAAAATTTAACATGAATACTAAACGTTTCATCTTTCTCTGAAGGTTATACTGAGTGGTATCAAAAATTCAGTATTTATGTAAAAAAATAAAAATAAATATGGAATACGTTATTAATCTATTTTTCAATGTTCGACTTTTCTTTCAAAATCTTCTGGTAACAAATGTTAAAAAAATTTAATGGGCATCGTTTTGAAAGTCGGTTTCCGTATAAATAGTTTCAATTTCTACTGCTTCCGACATCCGTGGTGTTGCAGCGTTTTGAAGTTCGGTTTCCATTGCTTCCAACATCCGTGGTGTTGCAGCATTTTGAAGATCGGTTTCCACTGCTTCCAACATCCGTGGTGTTGCAGCGGTTTGAAGATCGGTTTCCACTGCTTCCAACATCCGTGGTGTTGCAGCGGTTTGAAGATCGGTTTCCACTGCTTCCAACATCCGTGGTGTTGCAGCATTTTGAAATTCGGTTTCCACTGCTTCCAACATCCGTGGTGTTGCAGCGGTTAGAAGTTCGGGTACCGTATCAATAGTTCCAATTTCTACTGCTTCCAACACCCGTGGTTGCAAGTTTACGTCGTGAATCGGGTTACCAGTGATCATCCAAAAATTTTCGTCCCGGTATACCATTCTACTGGTTAGAGTGGTCGTCATCCCTTGGTATGTTTCAGTTATAGTTCCAGTATTTCCAGTGACCGAATCAACATTGCCCTGAACACTAATGATTCCACTATTCCCAGAGATCATCTGAACCTCGCCGTTAAGGTCTATAACTCCGGTATTCTCAGAGATCTTTTGGACATTGCCATACTGGGTTAAAACACCCTTGTTTCCAGAGATCGCCTCAAGAGTGCCGTTGAGGGTTAAAACACCTTCATTTCCAGAGATCGTCTGAACGTTGCTGTTTTGGGTTACAGTTCCACTTGTTGGATACGTCTTTTCAGCTTCGCTAGTCACATTATTAGTTCCTGGGCTTATGTGATCATTTCCTGGATTTATTTGAAAATGTACAGAATGAGGGCAAAGGCCTTGACATTTTCTGCCTATGATCCTCCAAATCTTGTTTCGTGAATTAGTAGCAACACACGGATAGGCATCAGGAATGACATAGCTTTCATTAATTTTACCCCAGGTTTTTCGTGCGTTTCTAAACATACCACTCAATGATACAACTCGATCTCTGACATTTACTTTTAATTGTCGATGCTGTTCTTGCGAAAGATCAAACGTTAGCACCCATTTGTTTTGTGTGCACTTTATTTTCCCAAACGGTTCATTAACTCGTGTGGCCATCATTCAATGGTTGATGAGGTTTTTTTTTTTAAAACCTAGAACAAACATTTTTAAATTCGTTAAGTACTTAAATAGTAATTTTCATCTTGTACCTTTGTGTTTACGCCTTACATGTTTGCTATTATTCGATAACCATGACAACCCTAGAGGTAATTACCAGAAACATTATAAACAATGAATCGGTGAAATTTGAAAGTTTTAACTTTCAAATTTGTAGTTAATTATTTTTCATTTCTTTAAATCTTTTTATTAGGGCTTTGTTGAAGAGCTGGATTTTTGACAAATGTATGACTGACTCACAAGTCAGTTCCCATTGAATAAAAAATTTGACCGTTTTTAAATAGCGAGTACTCACTATTTACACTACTACGATCATGTTCTAAAAACTAGCCTTTGCTCGCCCCGTCCAGCCCTAATTTATGTACACACCATCTCTGAGTTTTAGAAAGGAGCTTTAACTTTAGTTTTTGCATACCTATCGTTTAGACTTGCTTTCCTCTAAGCTTGGGTATTCAAAAACTTATTTGTCAAAAAAGTGATTTTGATGAGTACAAAATAAAAAAATAGGCATGGTTAGGGCGGGGCGTTTTTTCATCGTCATATCGTTCTATTTAATTGCGTCACTTCAGAGTGCGACCAAAAAGGTCGACGTTATTTCTAGCATCGTTCCAGGAGCCTTGACGGGATCTACCTGCTGACTTCACTGCTTCGTCATTTGCGCCCGCTGTTGATTCCTCCTGAACATAACGACGTTGCTTTGGAGGGATTTCAAGTTTTATACAAGATTTATTTTTGTGGGACACTTATGAGGCGGGCATATTGGAAGTTGATGAGTATTAATGAGTTTGTTGTGGAAGAGAGCCATTGGACAAAAATAGATCAGTATCAATTGAAAGAAAGTGAAAAAATAATTTTATAAAGTGACGATGCCTGGCTGAATGATAAGTTTCAATGCAGCACAACATTTACTTAAGAATTAAGATTGCATTTCCAAAAATGAATTACTTTCAGGACACAGTTGTAGTCTCCGCACGGCAGAATATTATTCCGTTTTTTCACAAATTTGTACAAGTTTTGGATGTTAATAGTAATCAATGGATTACCATTACCATTGGTAAATCTAAGAACTCTGTACATGCATAGGGCCCTCTACACGGCAATTTAACCATATCAATGCAACAAGCGATAGCATTAGTTCTTGTGACATTGTTTATATTTAGCAACGTGTGAGGCACATGGGGGGAGTGCCGAGGGGAAAGACATTCGTGGGAGGTATTGGGGGAGAGTTAATGGGAACAACATTCCAATGACGCAAGTGTGGGCGCGACGTGGGGATTTGTATAGGGGGAAAAGTGTAATAAACTCATTCCTTATCGAACTACGAACGTGTGTGTGTCGTCTTTTACATCCATTACATGGCACAGTCGAGAAACGAATAGAAGGCCAATAAGTGAGGATAGAAAAGACTAAAAAACGGACAGAAAAAGACTAAGAAAACGACAGGAATCGTGAGAGACTCACCAGTGACAGTAAGACAAATTTTTACGTGTGAGAAATAAGCACTTCAAATAGAACAATGACCACGACGATGAATGACCTTTATGACTCCACAGACAAAGATGTGGTAGCATTGTTGACTGTTGAAATGTTAAAACTTGCATGTTCGACCAAACATGTCGACATCACTGGTGTGTCAAAAAAGGAAGACTTAGTAGAACTATTGCTACAGAGAATAGGGAAAGGGAAGAAAAGAATGGAGTAATTGAAGACGATGAGGAGAATGAAGAAAGCATGAGGAAAAAGATGAGGAAGAAGACGAACATGATCAAGAAGACGAGAAAGCATGAGGAGGAAGACGATGATGATGAGGAGGATGATTAGGATGATGAAGAAAGCACAGAGAGACCACCCACGACGAAGGGACAAAGCATCACAATTAGGCATGACGCTGACACAACACGCAATATACGACCATTTACGGGTGCAAATGAAGAAAATGTTGATTACTTCGTGGACTCTATTGAGCGCGCGGCGACTCAAGGCGGTTGGACTGAACAAGCAAAAATAGCGATTGCGAGTTCATATTTACGCGAGGAAGCAAAAGATTGGCTTTGTTTCTATGGAAACAAGTTGAAAAGCTGGAAGAAATTTAAAGATGGACTTAAGGAGTATTTTATGCTCACAGAGACATATGACCAATGGAGACAACGCATGACGGCACGTCGGCAAGGTGAAAACGAGACTTTGGCACGTTATTTTTCGGCGAAGGTCTCACTGATCGAGTCAACCAAACGCGACTACGATTTTCAAGAAAAGAATACGATTCAAGTTACTATTGAGGGCATACGAGATAAGCATACGAGGGACCTATTTCAGATGAGTACATTTTATGATATTTTGACCTTGGTGAGAAAAGGGCGGGAAATTGACCGCAACACAATCGCAACGAAAATGGGCGCAAGAAAACCTAACGATGATAGACGAATACCACAACACAGCTACAACTCAAACGTGGGTGAGAAAGAAGGAAAGAAACGAGTTACAAAACGAAAGAATTTGTACACTGCACTCCGTACAAGAAGGGTATGAATAAAAGCGAAATGACGTGTTATAAATGCCAAGAAATTGGGCATCTGTCATTCGAATGTCCAAACAATCAACAGGCGAATGAGGATGTCGCCAGACAGAATGGGGCAATAACCAGAAGTCGATCTAAAGGAAATCGAAAGAATTTGTTGATGATTAAAACGAAATACCCAGACGAGAACCTCACCATCACGGATTGTTGGGTGAAAGAACTAGGTGGCATGGTTGAAGCCTACATCGATGGCGGATCGAATTCAACGGCTGTTGATCAAAAACACATCGCAGAGGATGTAGAAATTCGCCCGAATTTGGAATCGGAGTACTTCAAAACGGCCAATGGCGAGAAGAGAGTTATTGATGTCAACATTCAAATAAACGGGTTGAGATCGACGATTCACGATGTAATTGTTACGTAAAATTTACCTTATCCAATCATAATAGGGACGGACTGGCGGGCACAAGCTGGGTGACGTCAGGTCCAGGGGACCTCACCATTTACAAAGAAATGGGAGAGTGGGGTGAAAGGACTCCCAAAACAAAACGAGCAAATTTAATGATGAGAATTGCGGCACATCGTCCTACAAACAAAATTAGCGAGAGGAAAGACCAAGAAAAAGTGACAAACGATGATAACAGCATGAAAATGGAGAATTCGACATTAGTGGATGAAGAAATATTATCAGAAAAATTTAAGGAAGATGTTGAGATTGTTATTTCCGAGGTTGATGAATCTGTTGACGAAAAACATAGAAAGAAGTTGAGAGAAATTTTGTACAAACACCATACAGCATTCAAAACAAATGACGAAATTGGAACATGTAAAGACGAAGTTTGCGAATTAAGGTTGAAACACCAGATGCCCATTAGACACAAACCTAGGAGTTTCAACAAGAAGGAGGAGGACTTTCTTAAAGTGATTATAAATCAATGGTTACAATTAGGAATTTGTCGACCTTCACAGTCGAACTACAATTTCCCTTTATGGACGGTCAACCAGCCACAACATCCTACAACTCCCATGAGACCAGTTTTAGATTTGCGTGATTTAAACGAAATAATAGACATGTCAACGTACAAGATGCCAACGATTGACGACGCGATTGAGACACTGCTAGAAAACGACCCAACATATTTTAATGTCGGAGATGTGGCGATGGCGTATTATAATGTTAAGTTAAGAGATGAAGATTGTCATGTTATAGCATTTTGGACGCCACTAGGTCTTATGGAACTGCTACGGATGCCTATTGGGTTGAAAATTTCGCCCCACATCATGCAGGGTATTATGGACAAACTATGCAAACAACTACAGGACACCATTACATATATTGATGATGTGGGACAAGCAAGTCAAACAAGCGACGAAGCTTTGCAGAGATGGGATGAAATTTTAAAGAAATTTAGCGACAAAGGATTGAAATTGCATTGTATCCAGGTAAATTCTCTTTAATTCTTTTTATTGCGCATGCGCAATAAATATCATCGGGTATGAGGATGGGAACGAGAAAACTGATGTGGAGCTTCGTTTGTCTCAACCTACGCCAAGAAAGTGTCCAGAGATGCAAACCCAGATATCCCAAATATCCTGGAAACGACGGAGCCAACAAAGCCTCCAAAGCGGCCAATGCCCGTGCGCCCATCGGATAAAGACTCAGCCCCAGGCGGAATTGTAATGCAACTTGCTCGTTGCTTTTCTTCTCCAGCCCCTTGTCACGACGGGGTGGGAGTACTTATTCCAGCATAAAAAGGAATGCAAAGCCTGCCAGGCCACTGGCCATCTTATTCGTAAAGATTTTGGGAATTGGATGACAGTGCTCGTCAGACACGCACTATATCTGCCATTAGACGGACACTCGTCCTCCACTTATGATTTACCGTCGCCACAGCCCTTGCTGGGGTCCTGGGACGACCTCTACAGATTCCACAAAGTTTGGGGAGATTGTGATGCGCATCAGAAATGATGAGCGTCGGCTCCGAATCGTCCCGCGAATTAGGCTGTACCCACAATTTTTGGGCATCTACAATACGGAAGGAGAGTTCCTCCTGCAGTCTCCTGTTGTCCGATTCCCATCCCTCCAGCAGTACGACCTTGCACGATTGCATCCCAGATTGGTAACGACGGCAGAGTTCGACACCTTGGCTGAAGCCTTCTTTGATGCCGAAATTTCGTCACCTTACCAACGTCGTCTGTCAGCCCCTGATCGTTCCAACCGGGCAACCCAAACTGAATTCACCTTACCTCTGTCGTCAACCTTTTCCACCCAAGATAACCACTCTGTACAAACAGAGTCTGTGGTTTTTGATCAAGATCGTGCCTTGTCAGTTAATCAATCAAGTCAAACCGAATCTACTCCATCTCCTACATTACCACCATTGGAGTCGGAGTTTGTCAGCTACTAAGTTGTAAGACTGTCGTTGGTTAGCCAACTGTATAAAGAGTCCACCGTCGACACTATTCGAAATACTAACGTTAACACTTCCACCACGGATGTTAATATCCCCGACGACGACAAACTGGACTATGCCGGAGCTCAAGCGGAGGTGGACGACCATAAGTTGGCCCAACGGCTTCAAGAAAAAGAATGATCTATGCCGCCACGTTCGTCCCCGCAGATTTGAGTCTCTCCGACGCTCTCTTGCGCAAATGAGCGCCCTGGATTTCATCGAGAGCCGAATCGGTACTCCTACATTCAACCCTCCGTCCTCCAGTCGACAACGGCCGTTCTCTTCCAACGACGATTCACTTGTCCTTAATCCCCATTCGGAAATGAATGAGGAACAAATTCGGGCCTCGTTATCTTCACCTTTACCAGTGTCACGAGATACTACGCCATTTGTCACGCCACCACTTTCATCCACCGAGGTGGATAATGTGCGAGACATCGACTATCCCACTTCATCAGGAGATTGTCCATCTTCACCTCCCCGGCCGATTGTTCAGCATCTTCCCTGCGGCCGCCAATTATCTTGTAATGAGATAATAATAACCGCGGAGTTGCAGGAAGCCTTTATGGAGGACGAGCATATCCGACACATCTTCTCGGACCCCCAATCCTTGACTCTGACCGTCGATCCTCCTGAGGCAGGGGCTTTATCGTTCCAATTACAGCGATCCACTTTTAATCAGCTCGTGGAAATGTTACGAAACAGGATGGAGTACACTCCCGAGCAGCGTATGGCTTTCAGTTATCTTGATCCTCATATTGAAGGATTATTGCAGCGGGCGAGTAGCTTATACGCGTACCCTATTACGGATATAATTATCAACAATGACGTAAACGTTTACGTCATCGTTGAGACCAAGAATTGGTCGGGTTAATTCAAGTCACTATGGGAATCAATTGTATAGGTACTTTACCCAGATATCGACCTAGCAACTCTAACGGGTATCATCCCACAAGATGAATTCGTTTTAGTATGCCGATACTTAATGAAATCACGTGTTGATCATATCTACGGACGTGTTTCAGGAAGACGACCCCAACACCGTATTCCTATTGCGTTTGATTTCACCATTCCTATGGCTTTGGCACTTATCATAAACGGAATTGGAACTTATACTACCAACGGTGGTGCACTTCCGATTATCCCCCAGCCCGAAGAAGTCTTGCCAGACACCAACCAAAACCTTGCTTTGTGTCGCCTCCCACAGTAAGTTGCGCTCAGCAGTCGTTCCCAGATCGTTCAAATCACGTCTGTTTCTTTATGTACTGTATAGAGACGCAATCGTAACGCTAAGCCCACGAGACCTTTGTCGTATGCGCGACATTGTAAGTTGTTTGGCTTGCCTCGTGAGCAACCTCTCGTCATTTTCTCTAGGCTTAAAACTTAGGTTGATGTCGTTTGGAGTAGGTTGATGCGGGTGCCTTTTTTTTTTTTTTTGCAGACTCCAGTAGCCATTCCGCGACAATGACCGTAAGTTTTAACAGTTACCAGAACTGCGATAGAGCTTCGTCTCCAAAATGGCGATGCCGAACAAAAACCTCACAATGCACGCGCGAAGACCAGTTTCATGGTATACAGTATCCATCCCCTCACAACAAAAATGCTGAACATCAATTTAAAGCTGGGATTGGATGGAACATTGGTAAAATTTTGGCATTTGTAATTCCTAATTGTAGCTACGGTTGTTTCCCTGTTCTCTTGGCATTTTAATACTGAGACTCTTAATTAATTCTACTAATTCTACTGTTGGGCTTATGAGACCCATACTCACCCTCGATAAGAGGGCGGTCTACTCGATTAATTGGTGACGAGACTAATTCGTCTTAGCTTTCCCCCTCTTCTCTTTTTTTCCAGTTTGGGGCAAGTAATTGATGAGAGAGAACTGGTTTATTATGTTGTACGAGGGACAAATAAACATTTTGAGCGAATTACAACAGTGCTGCGTACACAAAGGTCAGCTCGATTAGACGATATTTAACAAACGTTAGAAGAAGAGTTGAGACAAAATCAAAATTGGAAAAAGGTCAGTGAAACCGCATACCAAACTCGAAAGTTTGAGAAGAAACATGACGCAAAACATAAGGAGTGCTACGTGTGTCATAAGAGGGGGCACATAGCAAGGGAGTGCTGGTTCAACAAAAGTAAACAAGGTGGTGATGAATCAAGATTTAAAAGCAGTCATGGAAAAAGCAAATGGAGACCAGAAAACAATACAAGTAAAGCATCAATGGTCAAAGAAACAAGAGTGTAACGCGCATGGACTGGTCGTTTGAAAGATGGATAGGCAACAGAGACGACAACACACACGAGCAGTTGCCGTGGCTAAACGCAGACAAACGACAAGTCACAGCTATGATACACGGTTGAAGCGAGCAAGGTTAGTATTAACACAATTATGATTGGCCCTCGTACATTTTATTGGATTTTATTTGAAAAAAAAAAAAGGAAGTGGAACAAAAGTGCGTTTGAGTATTGCTAGATGTTCGTTGGTCAAGGTAGTTGGAGTAAGTTGAAATGGGTGATGAACCACACAGCGGGCCTTGATCTAAGTGTTAGCAGTTATGATGGTTACTTTCAGTCGCCGAACTCGCAAGTATAAAACAGACGTGCGAAGGCTGTTGTGGTTCGGGCGGGGTAACGAGCAGCTCTGGCACACGGATGGTGACGCCTCGATATGGGACTAAATATAGTGGCATCCCTAGGGCGGCGAGAATCAGGAGCAAGACCACAAAAAAAAGATAAAAAAAAAAAAAAAAAAAATGGAAGAAAGAGAAAAAAAACAAAAAACAAAGAGAAGAGGGACCGACCGCAGACACTACCGCGTCTCATGCCGCCGCCCAAAATAAAGATCATGCCCACCCATGAGCCTTGTGGCCTATGCATGGCCAGTGGGGGCCCCCACTGGGCCGTGTGTAGCAACTGTGACGGGAAGGGCCAGCGTCCGGCTGGCTCGCCCTGGCACGACAAGAGTCGCATTATTTTCGACCAGTTCTTAGACGGTAAACGAAAAGTAAGTTACTGTAATTATAAAATGTTACATTTTATAACTAACATGTTGTTTTCTTTTTACAGGCGTTCTGTCCCGCCTGCAAAACAGCGCAAGATATCGTTGACCCACCACCGCCATCATCAACTGTCGGGTCCATGATGGGAGATGATGACCAAACCTATGATGCGGAACAAGGAAAACGATCGGCCAAGACTGCAGAAAAATTCCATTTTGAAGACATGAAACCATGATTTTAACCCCCCTTTTGCGACTTTTGTGAAGCGGAAATTAAACCCATAGAATCTGTATGGCCAGGTAATTCAGTAGACTGCTAAAATTAAAGGGATTATCTAAACCTTGCAAACTCACATACTTTCTCTTTTTTCTATTAGAAGAAGAAGAAGAAGAAGAATAAGGCTTAACGCCTATTAGATTTGTTGATTAGATTACCCAGAAATTATGATTGTTCCCACCACTCTTTCCCAATGAAAATTCTGGTAGAAATTTAGCACGGCAATTCTTATTTTCTTAGAATTGCAGCTTCCAACTACAGAATTTTTTTTTAATTAACAAAATGTTTAAATTTTTAAATTTTAGGCGCGGGACGAAGGATGCTGTTCCATAGGGAACAGCGAACAAGCTTGGGATCGTGGTGCAATAAAATAGAAGATGGTGTTCGGGCTGAGAAACGATGCAGTACGATTACGATTAAAGGACCTGCCTGCACTTTCATTACTACGGAAATTGGCATGACCTGCATCCGAAGAAGAGTTAGAACATAACTTAATTCTGCTCAAGTTTTCTCAATTCTGGAATAACAAAAAATTCCAGAATTGGATGGAAATGAAATGGCTGCCTGAATTGAAAGTTGTTGTTTCTCCCTTTTTTAAAATTATTTATTTTAGATTATGATTAGTTTTTGCGTCTACCTTTTTTCTTTTAGCGCTGGGCTTGGTTGTATAGGAAGGACAGGGTGAACTGTGCGTTGAACACTAACAATGGCCTGGAGTATCTTTATAATGTCATCAAAAACATTTATCTTAGACCACCCCGGAGCTTGAAACTCAGTGGGATGTTATCTATCTTTGGAATGCGTTTTTAAAAAATGCATTGCTGAAGTAAGATGTGAAACTGTAAAATTTAGAATTGTCACTAAGAAGTTTTTTTTTTGAAAGGCACAATGCAAACCTGATGGCATCTTCCAGCTATAAACGTTACCCAAATGAGGTTCCAAAATGGTTCCACAACAGACCCAAACCATTTATTGTGTCATGCTTGAAGAATATCTGTAACATTCCAAAACATGATATCAAAAGTCTTGATGAAGGCACTTTCGAAGTGACCAGTCAGACGGAAGATGGAATAACATGTTTGGTCAATTTTGGGTCTAATGTGTTGAAGCCGTCTTGTACTTGTTTTGCCATTTGCCATACAAACATTTCATGGGAATTTTTGATGGAATGTGTGAGCCACCCAACACGTGATGCCCGGAGGTCATGCTTCTTGTCCACCCCAAAAGACCCTACCCTAAAATAGTTTCTTTTGTATCCTCTCCCTCATTCTACCATGATGGACGCGTGTGCGCGAGCTGATAGAACGAACTCAGAACTTTGTTATCATTCATGCAACTAGTATTTAGTAAAACCATATTTAGAACAACATTCGCACGACTATCTTTATCAATTTTCCTGACTGGAGTTGGCATAGGTTGCCCAATCTTTACACATATGATCGTCGGACGATTACCCGTAGCATAGCGGTTGAGTACAAATGGCGCCAAATACATAAAACATAGTTTCAACGGTTACATCAATGTGAGATTTAAAATAATAAATAAAAAAAAAGAAATATAAAAATATAATCTCTCTATCAGATAAGATTAACTACTAATCAAAATTAGTAGACAAGATTTTTACACAACAGCTCTAATAACTGGAAAACCACAAGCAATAAGTATGCCCCATTTATGAACATAACAACTCAAAAATTAAAATTGACAAAATTAGTCATTAATTTTTGGAGAAGGATCCAGGTTACAAATATGAACCAAAAGAAAGAGCTGTATTTAGAAGCAACAAAGTCACATTTTAATATAAAGACTCTGAATTGTGACAAGCCATTTATTGGAGCAAGTCCAGATGACTTGGTGACGTGTTGCTGTGGTGAGAGATTACTGGAGGTAAAATAGTTTTAAATGTTGCCCAAAGCCCCCTAAAGAAGCTGTTATTTTAAGTCAATTTTCCCAGTATGACAGGTTTTACACTCAAATCCTTGCATTTTAGGTAAGTATATATTCACACATACATTTTTTAGTATAATTACATTTTTTCTTTTCTTTTTTAAAAAATAGATGAACTTTAAAACCAGTTGTTACTGGCTTTGGTTCATTTGTTGTACCAACTCGTTTGCTAAAGTTATGGCCGCAGCTTGGGAGGATTTGGACCTTGCTGGAGGAGTTGACGGTATTATTTTTTTCCTCATTTTTTTTTTTTTATATTTCTTTTTGTCGTTTATTTTTAAAAAATTAAATTACTTTTTCTTTTCATTTATTTTGAAAAGTAATTTTCCACGCTGTAACGGTGAAAACAGACAGGCCAAGGCGGCGACTTCAAAGGCCGCATATTCACGCGTTTTCCCCGCATCTATGGAAAGAGACGCGAGGGAGCACAGTCGTGCTCCATCTCGTGGAACCTAACCTACATGAAGCAACGGATCGCAATGAAGATAAAGAAGAAAGAGCAGTCGTGCGTGTTTACCATAATGACATACACACGAAGTTCAAATCCTTTACACCAAAGACGAAAATGGAATCAGTAATAGCCCAATGTAGGCCTCCTAATGTGACTAATTGGTACGTAAAATCAAGAAATTCAGGAGGTACCCACAACCTGTGCTGTGGGTCTTCTGCCAGACAATGAAATTGATTTTGTCGATAATTAATGCAACAATATTCCAAACATGTTCTAACACCTTAGAATTATCAACAAAATATGAATTGTTCTCCGACTTAAGATTGGATTGTGTATTGCCATACTAAACCCATAATTAATGTTTGATAATGTTTATTAGAAAAGAAAAGCGCATGTTGACATCTGGGTGTAGCCCATCAGGCTGGCCATACTATGACAAAATCAATGAGATGCTTGGAGGGCTACCAGCTCATGACAACAGTTTACTTCACGAAAGCACAACTATAAATATGGTTTGTAAATTATAAGTGAATAATTTAATAACTTAACTTTGTTTATAGATTAATAACAATCAAGATCCACCCACCTCCTGTAAATGATGACCATCCTGCTACAAATATCATCGAAGATCCAGCTATAGTACAGGTATGCTTTGGAATTATTAAAGTTATTAATATGACTACGTGACAATTCTTTTTGCAGGACGTACGATTGGAAACAGGTGGAGTAGATGACGAGGGAAACCGTATAATTAATGTACAAATAACTCCGAAAGCACCTAGTAACATTGGCAAGAAAAGGCCACTCATTTCTAACAACAATTCCAACAAGAAACATATGGCTAACAACATTTTACAGCCATATGATCGAAACTGATAATAAAGTTGTGAGTTTAATGCAGCGTCAAACAGAATTGCAGGAGCAAAATGTGAATATAAATTCCGAAATTCTAAATTTATTTCAAACAATGTTTCAAAATAACTAATGTAAATGTATTTTTTAAATAAAATCTGAATAATAACCATAGATAAAATTTTTTTATTTTCCTAGGTATCATAAACCTACAAATTATTAAAATACAGACACAAATTTAATCGAGCTTCATTGTTATTGACAGAATTTTCTCTAACAGAATCCACATAGTTTTTTAAATTATTAATTAAAATTAACCAAACATTACTCCTTAGGTTAAAAAATTATGTGGATTCTGATTTTGTAATCAGAAGTTAAATATTCTTATTAGTTTTAGAGATATTAAATTAGATGTAGATATTCACCTTTTAAGAGATTAGGTAGAGACAGGAAATTGGGGACCCCCAAGTAAGACACAGGTGGGGTAAAACATGCCTGATTGGTTTTACCCTTTACAGGTTCAATGTGATTTGCAGACAGGTATAAACAATGAACCAAAAGTGTATAAAAACCTCGTCAAATTTGAGGTGAAACAAGGTATCTAGGTAGAGTAACATAGAGACATCAAAAATGAATCCTGAAGACTATGAACGAATGCTGTTATGGGAAGGCGTGTGGGTGGTTGATCTAGAGCCTGAAGAGATCCCCACTCTTGAAGAATTAAGAAATCAATTTGTTAATATTTTTTTCTTTTTTTCTATAACGTTTAAAACTTTTTTTTCCTTTTTTAGCTGACCTATATGACCAGTTACTAGATATTGTAGACGATCGAAACGGTGAAATAGACACAGAAATCTGCTTTCTCATAGCTCAACTGGCAGCTATAGGGATGGAAATTCTTTATCAAAACGGTGAAGAAGAAGAGATGTATATGCAAGACGCGTTGCAGTATTTAAGGCAGTTATACGTTTTGCATCAGCAGCAAGAGGAACAGCGTCACAACAACAGGAGCAACAGCATCGTCGTGGTCTGCTAGAAGCCGAGTTTGTAGAAGCGGCGGCATGTGGGGGGTGTGATGATAGCTCAATATGTATTGACAATAACACAGTTAAAGGGGATTACAATCCCTTGAGTCTAGTCACCACCAACGGAATGTGTGTTGTTGGAATCCCCTTGCACTCCCAGAGTGTGGGCAGAGATTACAAGCTTCCTTCTGTGGGGTGCAATTATAGAAGTAAGAAATGACAACATAAAATTTAGCTCCCGTGTTTTCAAGGTCCCAAAGAAGTCGGGGGAAATAAGACTGATATTAGATCTCAGCAAATTAAACTTTTTCATAAGAAGAAATTTTGGTTGGAATCCTTAAGAGAAATTCTCCCTCAAATAAACAGACATTGGTTTATGGCATCACCTAGTCGAGTTTTATCACTCGTTTCTCATGCACCCACAGCTGGTTGGCTATTTGGAATTTATGATGAAGAGCAGATACTTTGCCTTTTGCGTGCTCCCATTTGGTATATCACACGCCCCCAGATGGGTTACAAAATTAATGAAGCCTGTATTGGCCTGGTTGAGGTTGAGGTGTGTCGATTTGGGCTTTTTTCGACGATGTTTTCATAATTGCACCCTCTCGAGACGAGATTATACAATTTTTGCATCTCAGTCGAGGCTTATTTTTCTCTTTGGGATTGGAAATAAATATTCAAAAATCAGAATTAACTCAGGTACAACGGATCCTACATTTAGGGGCTGATTGGGGCACCAATTTGGACGACAGGAAGTCGTATACCGGATACACCTTCATGTTGGCCGGAAGCCCAATAAGCTGGGAGTCAAGAAAACAGCGCACAGTAGCCTTATCAAGCACTGAAGCTGAGTATGTGGCTTTATCTGATGCTACTAAAGAAGCCATCTGCCTAAAGCGCCTATTGGGGGAAAGAGGTCTCACCGAAGAAAAACGAGTTACATTGTACAACGACAATGAAAGCGCTCAAAAGCTCGTGGAGAATCCCGTTTTCCATTCCAGAACCAAACATATAGACATGCGTCATCATTTCATCCGGGAGCATTATGAAGAAAGAGAAATAGACCTGGCGTACCAACCAACCAACCAACCGAGATGATGATGGCTGAAGCATGGACCGAAGCATGAAGCTTGTATAAATCGAATGGGAATGAACAGTGATAATAAAGTTTAACCCGACATGTTTGTAGGGGGTGTGTTAAAAGGGCTGCTTTACAAACCATGTGGCAACTTTATCACCACTCCCCCACTTTTTGTATCTCTCCTCTTTTGAGCAATAAAACCCAGTAGTTTCACCCCAAACTGTGTGCATCGTGTCTCTTTTGCTCTCTACATTCCAAAAATATTACAACAGATTTACTTTCTAATTTATTTGCATGTCCCATAATCTGTGAATAATAACATTGCGCAAATTTTCCATTAAATTATCCTCAAACATAACTTCATTTTCTATTTCTTCACTTTCATCCTATCTAACAAAATCCCATCTATCTGCTAGTTCAGTATTAAAGCAACGCGTCGCTTATATAAGAACAAGTCTCTGCCCGGCTATAGGAAACTGATACTTCAAATAACAGTTGGCGGTGAAGATTTCTTACTGATTTATTTTTATTCGTTACTACTTTGACAGTGGTTAGAAGATGAAGTGAAAATTCTACCACACGGAAATTCAATTCGTACCATGTTGGATAAAATAAATGGTTATTCAAGAGATGCACTGCGGTTTTTTGATTCTTATGGATTAGACATTGTTCGTATCAAAACTAAAGATAAAACTGGAAAGATTCATTTCATCAATTTCCTAAATGAAAAACAACAGCACGACATTAGACCTTTTACTGAGATTAAAGCATCTTATTACGAACTACCTCGGGACCAAAAAAAAATGATAGACCAGTTAACATTGTTACTGGATACTCAATGCATTAGTAACAATCTTTGGAATGAAATTATTAGGTCTAATATTGTGTAAGGACCAAAAGTAAAAATTATAAATGAATGCAGGGATTTTTACAATTCACAAATTATAATCGATAAAACACCTGGAGAACATTTTGGTGCTTCAATCTCTTTCATTGGGGATCTAAGATTTACATAGCATTATTCCTTTTTTGCGTAGATACTGATAATTTCAATGGTTACATCAACGTAAGATTATTTAAAATAATAAATAAAAAAAAAATATAAAAATATAATATCTCCATCAGATAAGATTAACTACTAATCAAAATTAGTAGACAAGATTTTTACACAACAGCTCTAATAACTGGAAAACCATAAGCAGTAAGTATGCCCCACTTATGAAAATAACTCAAAAATTAAAACTGACAAAATCAGCCATTGAATTTTTGGAAAAGGATTCAGGTCACAAATATGAACCAAAAGCAATAGAGCTGTATTTAGAAACAATAAAGTCACATTCTAATTTAAAGACTCTGGATTGTGACAAGCCATTTATTGGAGCAAGTCCAGATGGCATGGTGAGAGATTACTGGAGGGAAAATGCAGTTTTAAATGTTGCACAAAGCCCCCTAAAGATGCTATTTTAAGTCAATTTTTCCAGTATGAGAGAAACAATTTTGTATTAGAAAAATCAAACAAGTTTACACTCAAATCCTTGCAGTTTGGGTAAGTATACATTCATACATATGTGTTTTAGTAAATTCATTTTTTCTTTTTTAAAAAATAGATGAACTTTTTAAACAAGTTGTTTTTACTTGATAATTGTTTTCTGAATTATTTCTATCAGCAGATACAAGAGCTGGAATGTCTACTAAAAGAAAAGCACTGCCGACTGGGGTGTACAAGATCTAAATGATCTTCTAAACAAGTTGTTACTAGTGTTAGTAAGTAATCAGTTTCCTTTTCTATAAACAATCGAAACATCGAAGGTCAAGGCCAACTTCACCAATCACCAAATATTGCTTGCAGCAATGGGGATACTGGGATAAAAATGTACAAACCCAAGCGTTTGATAGTTTTGTTGCAATGGCACAGTTTTACTACAAAGCTAGCCAAGCACTGGTTAAGTTAGTACGGAGGACAGGTCTAAGCAATTCGCTAGAAAATGAAAGACGATGATAGGGGCCACCCACTCATTGGATCGAAAATATATGTAGGAAATATCTCTATTTGATATGTTCGAAGATGATCTCATACACATCTTCGAAGATGTTGGCCTTGTTGAGGCCAAGTGGATTCCACTGAGGATATGCGTTTGTAACATTAATCAATTCAATCGTCAATTGCGAGAGATAACAATGCACATTAAAAACCCCTTTCGTTCACATTTAAAACGACCAAAAAAATTAAGGTGAAATTTTTAAGTTTGAAAAAAAAATTAAAAAAAAAAAAAAAATCAGCTTTCTTTTTTTAAAATTTCAAAACAATATTAAGGGTGCCTACTTGCTTTATAAAGTATATACTCGGTCGGTTATCCCAAGGAGATTGATGATGATTCATCAATCTTCTTGGTTATCCCATTAGCAAACCATAGTGACCTAAACTGCTTTATAAAGTATATTCGGCTGTCTTGAAAGCAGTGCCCATTTAAAAGTTAAAAAAAAATTTTAAATTTTAAATGTAATTGTTCTGTAGAGGCTTAAATAAGAATCAACTAGTAAAATCACGGTTTATCCCTGGATAAAATGAGCCCCACCCTTAATGGCGAGAACAAAGGAAAAACGGTCCCAGTCTACATACTTGCCACCACGCATAAAATTTTCAGGTTTGTTTCAATAAAAATTACATTGATAAGTTGATTGACTACATTATAAAATTTCTTTAAACTAATTTGAAAAATTTAAACTTAAAATAACCCATAAAGCATGGCCTTGAAAAAAGCGAGAACAAAGGAATTTTCCGAGTCCAGCCATGCCAGCTTAAGAATTTCCAAATCACTCCAAAAATGCGAAACGTACCTTCGAAATAACTTTCAGAACCGCATTAAAAATATCTAAAAGCGAACGAATTAAAAATCACGTATTAAAGCAGTAGCCGAAAACGGCCAAGACGAGCCTACGAGATCTACAAGTGACATGTCAGGAGTCAGGTGGCAAACTAAACCGCTCTACGACGGACCTTGGGCAAACTAGCAACTACAGGCAGAGCGGAGCGGATCATCTCCTCTAGCTGCAGACCTCGTAATCATAACCAATCACAACACTCAAAGACTATCGCGAAGCGAACTCTAGTGGCTGGATTTCTAAAATACTATTATGGAGAGCCAACTGTTTCAATAACCAAAAGATTTTATTGCATTCATAAAATAATTGCAAATCTGTATTTCGAATACTTTCGAAAAACCTGTAAAAAATACAAAATTGAATCCGAATCTCATTACTAAAAAACAAGTTTTTTAAAAATTTATTTAAATTATTTTTGCTGTGATAGATCAAGATCACATTATCTTAATATAAATAAAAAAAGCTGAATGAATTAAAAATTCCAGACTACAACTACTGAAAAACTAAATCATTAAACTGTGAAGCTGACACAACTAAAATTTCGTTACTACACCAATTATGATTGAAACAGACAGCCAATCAGCAATCAGTTGGATTGAAAATGTGGGTGTGAACGCAAGAACCAAACACTTCAATCGACTATATCACTTCATAAGAGAAGAATATCAAAAAGAAACGATTGGTTTAAGATATAAGAGAAGCGAAGAACTGGAGGCAGATATATTAACTACAGCTTTAACTCAATACAAAATAGAAAAGGCACTTCAAAGAATTGGAATGAAGATTGAGCAGAGGGCCCAAAAGGGGAGATTTGTTGGGGTTGGGCCACCCAGCTCAACATCAACAATATAAACAAGTAAACTGAGAAGAGGGAGAAGAGGAGTGGACTATGAACCCGAAGTAATGTAAACAGGGAGATTAGAGTTAAAACAGACATGTAATGTTTAGAGTCACTTGGAGCCAAACTTTCATGTAGAAAGGATGTAAACCTTTAGTCTTAGTAAAAAATATATATAATCGTCTAAACCATTATCGTGTTTTATAAAATTAACACACATACAAAACAACACGACCCAAAATGAAGAAGAGGAGGATGAATACTTAGTACATTGATAGTCACGAGGATGATAAAGTGTTAGAAGAGTTGATGAAAGAATGATATTTTAACTCGGTATAATTCAAAGAAAATACCCAAAAATCGACAGGATTTAAATGTACTATTATCAGAGTTAGGGAATTTGTTATTTGTATAGGACCAAGAAAGTTTGGAAGCCTTCATGATTCCCTCATGTGAGAATTTATTTGGAGAAGAAAAATTAATTTTTCAACAGAATAATGCTCCAGTCCATGCCTGACAATCTACAGCTGAGTGGCTATCCTCACACAACATCCCTACTTTACCATGGCCTCCCAATAGTCCAGATCTTAATCCAATTGAAAATCTTTGAGAGATTATTAAGAGAGACCTAAAATATGATAAATCATTAACTGTAGTAGAATTGAAGGCCAAAATTCCGGAAATTTGGTCTGATGTGTCACCCATGGAATGTAAAAAATTAGTGTATTCAATGCCCACTAGACTTAGAGCAATAATATATGCCCGCGGGGAAATGACACAATACTAAATCATATACCAGCTGTTTATATCTGTTCAAACAGTTTTCATTCATTGTAATCATTTTAAAATCATTTTAGGCAAAAAAAACCAAATTATTCCAATATTTTGTCACAACAATTTGAATATTCCAATATTTTGTCTTTTGAAAAAGTGGTGTAACTTTTTAAAATCAAAACAAAAAGAAGAAAAACTATTTATCAATAGAAAGGTCATGATTTGACCTTTCTAATGATGTATAGTTTATTTGGATTATTCCAATTTTTTTGGCCCAAATTGACCATCAAACATATTCACCTACTGCAAAATTCCAATTATTCCAATATTATGGCGCGCAGTTGTAGAATCAGAAGATTAGCAGACGGAAAAGAAACACAAGCGCACATTTCAAATTTAATAACTTAATAATTTAAAACTGCAAACATTACAGATTCGACACGGAGTAAGTCACAGTCACACGAGAAGACGATGACAAGTTAGCGGAGTAATAGCAGTACAGAGAAGGGGCTTTCACCGCCACGACGAAGCTTTTTAGAAGAAAATTTTAAGACTAGTAACACGTATAACACAAATAAAACTGAAGAACCTATGGAACGATTTGCCATGGATCTTTTACCGCCTGATCCGCCAGGATGAGGTAAGTTTAATAAAAACAGAAAACAGTTTAAACTACCATGAATCTACTTTTGTTTTTGTATTAACTTTTAGGAAATCAAAAAAATAATAACTGAACCGATTGTGGCCCAGGTTTTAAGGGAAATTGCAGAAGAAAATTCAGTACCTGATGAATTAAAATTAGTATTAAATAAATTAAATTTAGATGGTAAGATAACTGTATATTTATTATAAATAAATTTATTGATAAATAAAGTATAATTTCAGTTTCTAAATTAGTACATGTATTTGCATGCTTAAAAAAATGTACTCAGGTGGCTAGTCCTGTTAGAAGCTGTAAAATATTTTACAGTTGTTACAGTCGACATTTAGGCGAAATTGGAGGCGTAATTCCAAACCCTGGATTAGCCATGCGTGTTGCGTTAAAGCTATTTAAAAAGACATCTGGTTAGGCCAATCAGTGACGTTAGCAACTTAATCCTACTATACAGTAAAGGCCGGTAATGATATTCCACTTTTATAAGTCAGTGTAGCATCAAGGCCAAAAGTATTATTGAGTCGTAGCAACAGTTTTACTTTTAACAGTTTTAAAAAAGTTCCTGGGCCCTCTGAAGTTGAAGTGGCAGCACTAGACTTTTAAGTCGTGGCGACTATCGTAATAGTTGATTGCTAGCCACATTTTTATAGTGTTTTCTCCGACTGAATGGTGTAGTATTGCTGGCACATGAACTTGTGCAAAATCTGGGGTACAACAGTTGCTGGCAAAAGGCGAACATATGGACCACCTAGCGGTTAGACGAGACCCCCAGGTTAGCCTGAGAGTCAGGTTTTTGTGCGCGTACCTCGAGACGTATACGAGGTCGAACTTTTCCCCTATATTTTACAAATAGGGGAAATTTACGAATTTATATTAATGATGAATTACAGTAGTTCCAATATGGGCTATGGGTTTTTGACCTTTGCCCATCCCATGGTACAGACTCCACCCAAAATAGTGATGAAGATTTTTCTCTACCAAAAAAGCAACGAAATTGGAAAGAAAATTCAGATGATGACTTCACAAGTAAACAAAAAACATGAAATCTAAACGGGACGAGAGTAAGAGTCCTGCTAAGCGAGGTGATAACCACTCCCAGAAACACGAGTCACCAAAGGCGAGACAACAAGTCACGCGATGAGAAAATGAATTCTTCCAACAAAGATGATTTCCAGAAATATGAACGTCCAACGCCGCTGAATAGCAAAGTGTCACAACCATAGAGGTAAGAAAAAATCCGTTACCATACTTCCATGGTCACAACTGTGGTGGAGGTTGGACATTGGGCTAAAGAGTGCCCACATCCGAAAAGACATTCGGACTCGAAATCAGCATCCACGTCGATAAGCTGCATGCTGTCAGAAATTACCTAATTAGCCCGATAACGAGAAAGACATTCAAAAGTTTACTTCTTCCACAGCCTGATGACGGATATGGCGATAATTGCTGCGCCATTGTATGAGCTTCTTTTGAAAGCCACGCCATGGGACTATTTCAACAGGTGCGAAGAAGCGTTCGAGACATTGAAAAAAACATTAACCAGCAACAAGAAAATGGCTCGACCCCGTTTGAAGGACCTGTTTAGCCTCCATACTGATGCAAGTCGTAAAAACCCATAGAATCTGTGTGGCCAGGTAATTCAGTTGACTGCTGATATTAAAGCGATCATCTGAACTTTGCAAACTCACATACTTTCTGTTTTCTATTAGATTGCTTGGCTTTGTTGAGCCTAACCTAAATAGTTTTAAATCTTGGAAGGAAGATATAAAGTCACTTAGAAACGAGTTTAATGCGTTTTTTTAATGAAGAGCATGATAATTTTAAAATGCAAAATCAAAATCTGATGGGCGCCCTTTTTGAGTTTTGCTTGGTCTCGTTAGGTGGTCTTACTGATAGGGACCCAAGACCTGTTCCGACGCCAGTACCGTAGGTTGACGGACAACTTACTCAACATCGTCGCGACACTCGCAGCCCGGTGCCGCACACTGTTCCTGCTGGATGTGACGCCGTACCCCTACCATCAGGGCGATGGGGTAGCCGACCTGAAAAAGATGCGCCAAGCTGTCGACACCTTGGCAGCCGACCTGACAACCCGCACGTGCTGTCGGATCGTCCACGTGCGCCTAATAGACCAGTTCACTACGGGCACGCTACCGAACGCGCACCTGTACGAGAATCACCCGCGAGGGTACAGGTATGCGCAACACTGGTCGTATAACGCCGGAATACCCGCCATCCTGGACCGGCTGATGGCCGCCATGCAGCCGCTGCCAGACGACGCGTTTGGTTCGGCGGTGCGGGAGGTGCGCTCTTTGGTAATCCCGGTCTACCGCAGCCCGTCGCCGGCGCCGTTAGAGTGCGACGCGACCGAAGAAGGCCGAGTCTCCGACACCCTGGTGCGCTTGGCTTGCGGGCGCCGTTGCCTCGCAGTCCGCTCTTGTGGGCTTCGGTGGGTTAAAAAAAAAAAAACGTCCGAAAAAAATCACCACTCCTGACACCAGTGTTGTGGCTTATTAACTGGTGGTTTAAGATGGTGTTTGAGTGAAATAAAAAGACGTTTGGTTTAAGGTTTAAAGTAAATGCCCTAGCCACTATAGAGAACTGTCAGTATCTGAAGCTGGGACTCAAGTGTCCCTCTCCTATTCCTTTCACCCTCAACTCCTTACGTCATGCGCATCCTTAGGGGAGCGCCTCCATCATTTGGTGATGACCTAACTTAGAATCATCACCTGGCTTCACTCTGAGCCAAAATACGAGGGGTTTAATAATCGTCAAACATGGGCACTACACCAACCTTGGGATGGGGGTTGTGGGTTTCTCAGTTTGCTTCAAACTTTACAACCAAAGCATGAGTAAAATGGAGCTCAGAAAAAAAAAATTAATTTTAAAAAACTGGTAAATCCACCAATTTTCCAACAAATTGGAAGAAAAACTGCACTCTCAAATGAGAAACGTACTGAAGAGGAATATTCTGTGCATAGAATAATAATCAAAAAAGTAAGAAAACGTTTATGTGGATTATTTTAATCACACTGATAAATTTTTTTTTAAATAGAAGAATAAATTTCTAATCCAATGGAGTGGATTGTCAAAATTTCTAAGCAGTTGGGAACCACAGAGCAACTTAAACAAAGCAGCTCTAGACAGTTATTATAATCCAAAAATTGATGAAATGACTGTTTTGGATGCGTCAGATGCATTGTTGTGCTGTGTGCAGAGAGTTCTGACTTCTCTGCACAGTAATGGAAAAATCTTTCATATTGAAATGAAATTGGACGTTTTTCGGGCCATTTTCAATGGAAAAGGAGAAGACGAGAAAAGAGGGTGGAAAGCTTACAATCTTTCCGATTTTGAGGAACTTGAATTGCCTGTGGGCTGGCATAAATACTGGAACAAATTTGGAGAAGGTCTTCAAATCTGCTTTCCAATACACATGAAACCTTCAATTCAGGGAAAGAATGAAAGTTCTGTATATTTTTCTGAAATTAAATTGTTTAAATGTTGTTCAGAAGCTTTCGCATAATAAAATTTTGAATTGATATTTGTCTTTTTATTTCATCAAGTTTTCGTGACCAACTTCCAACCCGCCCTGGGAATGTATGAAATCCACCCCGAGGGACTAGAGAAGGCCGTACACTGGTCCAACGGAGCGGGAGTGCCCCGAGTGATCGAACGGCTGCTCGGGCAATTTTCAGCTTCCCTTCCCGGCCTGTTTGGGCCCAACCTGCCGGGGACCAGTCCGCCCGTCTCGGCGCAGATGGCCGAAGCCGCGTTCAACCCGCCCATACCCGCGCTGATGGAGCTTGACATCCCGCGACCCATCGCCGTTCCCAGTCTCATACCCGGCAGACCGCACGGTGCGGCCGCCAACTCCCGAAGAGCGATCCGTGACGCAGAAACACAGACGGATCTATGTAATATTTGCATTCAATTATTCAGGCAAAAAGAAGAGGGGTTATTTAACCTCTTTTGCCTTCGCCGTCCGTGAGGCCCCGGCCCCCGGTCTATTTCTTCTGCAAAATTAAGTTTCCACTAAATCAATATTACACTTTATAATTATAAATACTAATTACAATTTTAAGTTTCTAGCAAATTCAGATTAAATTTACCATGGAATCCATCACCATAGAGTTCAATAGCAGCGAAATAAAAGTTAATAAGACGAGTGATGTTATCAAAATTAGCCTTCCAAGTTCAATCATTATAAAAGTTCTATTCAACACAACATTACATCCTATGAAGATTTTTAATGAAAAAGTTAAACCAGATTGGATGGGACAAATAACATCACCTAGAGTGCATGTAAACTTTAGGAATTTATGCAACAAAGTAGCTAAAGAGAGAAAAAAGGCTCAAGGAAGAATGAAATATTATGAAAAGTCACATTCCATTGAAGTTACAGAAAACGAAATAGAATCTATTTCTGAATTGAAGAAAAATAAAACAGGATTGGCAAACAAACTAAAAACTGCAGAGGAAAGTGTAAATTATTTCAATGAAAAGTGTCATGAACTGAAAAACGAAGTTCTGTCATAATAAAACAATCAAACAACACATGGAACTGTGGACAAAACATGAGATGCAATTAAAAAAAAATGATGAACATTTGATCCAGGCAGAACATCTACAATCAATGATTTTCAACTTAGGAATTCAGCCACCAGAAAATGGAAAACATATATTTATGAACTATGGGAAAAAAATTTATGATGTTTCACATTTCATCTAAGTTAAAGGACCATTCTAATGATGCTTTATGGTTTTATGAGTCGTATGGCCTTGAAATTACATCAATTTCTGCAAGGCAAAATATACTCAACAGACTTTTTAAGTGAAACAATGAAATGTGACATGAAGCAATTTTTAAGCATTACATCACCGTATTATGACTTGAAACAAAAAAAAGTAATTGAACAGTTAACGTTTTTATTAGACACACATTGCATAAGCAATGCATTCTGGCATGAGTTAACTATGTGCCAGGCTATTCAAGGGCCAAAACTTTCCATCATAAATGAGTGCAGAAATTTTTATGATTCCTTAATCACTACTAAACAAACACCAGGCTTATATCATGGTGCAGCAGTTTCAATAACTGAGGATTTTGAAAGAGTTTTGTCAGAGGTAATATTTGCATTCAATTATTCAGGCAAAAGGAAGAGGGGTTATTTAACCCCTTTTGCCTTTTGTACTCTTTACGGAAGTAGGTCAAACTAAAATTCAATTATATCATTACAGTACAAACACCAGCCCATCCGACCATTGCAGACGAGACGCTGACAAAAAAAGAGGTGAGAACGAATCAGGGACCTGTGCCATCGGTGGAACAATTGCGGTGTCAGCAAAACAACCAGACGAGGTTGCGTGGGCACCACTGAACAGATTGTCCAACAGAGCGGTGGGGGACCTCGATAAACAACAAGCACTTAATGCGATTACACGCAGCATCTATCATGTTGTAAATAGTGCCGCATAGCTCAGTGGGGCCCAGCAGGGGGTGGAGACCCTGCGCCTAAGCTTGGTGGCGATGCTGATTGCAGACGAGCTGCAGGCGTGGTGGTGCCACGTGCCCAGCTGCGCCGACCAGAGGCCCTTTTTGAGTCCCGTCTACACTTGCAATTTATTTCCGTCCACGTGTTATTTTTACAAATTTTTAATTTCTACTCAAAACCTGGAAAACTAATTTTTCTGTTTGTCCTCTTTAAGAAATAATGGCTTTGCAACAATTGTGCTACAAAAGTATTGCAGAAAATATTTATAAATACCCCACAGAGATAATCCGCAGTCTCCGTAAGTATAACTCAATCCTATTATCAACAAAATTGTAATTAATTTATTATGTAAATAGCTATTTCTATTAGATTGCTTGGTTTTGTTGAGCCTAACCCAGGCCTGTTCCATGAGGAACAGCGAACAGGCCTGGGATCGTGGTGCAATAAAATAGAAGATGATGGTGTTCGTGTTCGGGCTGAGAAACGACGCAGTACGATTACGATTAAAGGACCTGCCTGCACTTTCATTACTACGGAAATTGGCATGACCTGCATCCCAAGAAGAGTTAGAAGATAACTTAAATCTGCTCAAGTTTTCTCAATTCTGGAATAACAAAAAATTCCAGAATTGGATGGAAATGAAATGGCTGCCTGAATTGAAAATTGTTGTTTTTTCCCTTTTTAAAATTATTTATTTTAGATTATGATTATTTTTCGCGTCTACCTTTTTATCTTTTAGAGCTGGGTTTGGTTGTGTAGGAAGGACAGGGTGAAATTTTGCCTGCAGAGGTTGACATACCTCAATCACATGACGGCCCACCATTAACTGAACAAGATTGGCAGAAGTTACAGTCCACCTTTAATATTGACCCCACCTTAAAGCCAGGGATGAGAGCAGAGTTGCTCAAAATTTTGAGGCAGTATGAGGTGATTTTCTCACGTTCTGATTCGGATCTGGGGGAGTATACGGGTGAGCCACATAGGTTTGAAACAGGGGACTCACCACCTATTGCTAGCAGGGCGTATATGTTGCCATTAAGTCAACAGAAAATAATGGATGACTTTTTGAAGGCGGGAATCGTGCGGGAGTCCACAACCCCGTGGAACGCCCCTTGTTTACTTGTTCAACGTCCTGGAGGGGGCTGGAGATAATGTGTTGATATGAGAAAATTAAATAAGGTGGCAAAGACGGATGCGTACCCTATTCCCCTATTGAGTGACTCACTTGACCAGTTGGCTGGCGCACATGTTTTTTCTAAATTAGATTTTAAGTTAGGCTTCTACCAATTAACCCTAGACGAATAATCACAACCAAAAACGCTTTTTCTACACATAACAGACATCTAGAGTTTGTTAGGCTGCCCATGGGGCTGAACTCGGCTCCTGCAGCGTTTCAACGCGCTGCAAACAAAATTTTCAGGTCCATTCTGAAAAAATATGTGTCAGTCTATTTTGATGACGTTTTGGTTTATAACCCGGATTTTGAGGCCCACCTTCTTCACCTCAGAGTAGCGTTTGACTTAGTTAAACAAAGCGGATTAAAATTATCCCCCTAAAAGTGTCAGTTTGGATACGACAATGTTAAATTTCTTGGTTTCATTGTAAGTGGAGAGGGCGTGAAACCAGATCCCAAACACTTTGAGTGTGGTGGGCCTAGGGTATTTCTTAACCGCCTCCAAGAGCTCAGAGGCTTTTTGGGCTTATGTAATTTCTACAGAAGGCATGTCAATAGGTACGCCAACATTGCGGCTCCCTTGCATGGCATGACCAAACAAAAGGCACGGTTGCTTAAATGGAATGACAGTGCTATACCCCAATTTGAAACATTAAAGACAGCATTGGCAAAGGTAGCAACTCTCAAGCATCCTGATTTTAATAAAAAATTTATAGTAGAGACAGACGCGAGTAATATTGCGGCTGGGGCAGTACTTTCACAAGATTTTGAGGGGGTTCGTTATCCTTTGGCGTATGTAACTAAGAAATTATCGGAGACAGAACAGCGATATTCGGCGACTGAACGAGAGTTGTTGGCTGTTAATTATGCCATTAATCAGTTCCGCATCTACCTTCTGGGAAAAGAGTTCGATTTGATAACCGACCATGCAGCCTTAAAGTAGCTTCAACCAACCGACAAACCCCTCAATGCTAGCTTAGTCGAATGATATTGCATCTGGCTGACTACCGAATCAATATCATTCATAGGGCAGGGAAAAAGCATTAAAATGCTGATGCTCTCTCGCGCATTCTCTTAAACAGTGGTGATAATTCTAACTGTGAATGCGCAGCAGTTCTGCAGCGTTCTGCCATTTCAATACATGCATTCAAACAAGCGCAAAGATACGAGCTCTACTGCATGCACATTTTTAAACTAATTACTAAACCGATGAGTGACAGACAACACACATGTTTGGTCAATTTTGGGTCTAATGTGTTGAAGCCGTCTTGTACTTGTTTTGCATGGGAAAAAAACCATTTGCCATGCAAACATTTCATGGGAATTTTTGATAATTTTCCTGACTGGAGTTGGCATAGGTTGCCCAATCTTTACACATCAGATCCTCGGTTTAATCTGGACGAACCAATATACCATCAGGAAATCCCCAAATCATGTCCAGACGCACAACAGCCTAAAACGTGAGTGTTACAATTTTCATTACATAGTTTTCTTTTTAGGCTCTATAAACATGTGTATAATGTTTTTAAACACTATCTTTATCCACAAAAAGTTTTAGCTTTTAATGTTCATTGCCTTGGTAGTTAGCCCACAAACTCGCGTTTATGGGATAAAATTAAAAAAAAAATTGCTACAATTTTGTTTCCGATGGAACAGGCCTGGGATCGTGGTGCAATAAAATAGAAGATGGTGTTCGGGTCCAGCGGGTCCTCCCCACACAGTTCGGACGGAACATGGCTCCGTTTTTACGGATGCCAGTGGATCAGGCTTGGCCATGAATTACCACGAGGTTACATGGACGGTGCGGAAGTACGCCTTCTGTTAGAGGTTGCCGTCTTTATACACGATGGTACCTTGGGAGGAAACATGGCAGGCGGCAATCTATTAAATGTCGCCAGCTAAAAAGGACCTAGCTAGAGACGTGCGAAGAGTGTGCCGGCGGTATCAAGGCTTTATAGTAGATTACTGCCCTAGATATATTGACCTACATGGAGCAACGGGATCGCAATGAAGATAAAGAAGAAAGAGCAGAAGACCCACAACACAGGTTGTGGGTCTTCTGCCAGACAATGAAATTGATTTTGTCGATAATTACTGCATAATATTCCAACCAGGCAAATTTTAGAAGGCATTACAACTTTTTTTGATACAGCCAGCCTACAAACTATTATGGAAAAAACAATTCGAAAGGTGTGTTAAAAACACCAATAGTACATAGCATTATTCCTTTAAAACCAACTACTAATCAAAATTAGTAGACAAGATTTTTACACAACAACTCTAATAACTAGAAAACCACAAGCAATAAGACAAATGCATGCCCCCGTTTATGAAAATAACAATGCAAAAATTAAAATTGACAAAATTAGTCATTAATTTTTGGAGAAGGATCCAGGTTACAAATATGAACCAAAAGAAAGAGCTGTATTTAGAGCAATAAAGTCACATTTTAATATAAAGACTCGGGATTGTGACAAGCCATTTATTGGAGCAAGTCCAGATGACTTGGTGAGAGATTACTGGAGGTAAAATGGTTTTAAATGTTACCCAAAGCCCCCTAAAGAAGCTGTTATTTTAAGTCAATTTTCCCAGTATGACAGTTTTACACTCAAATCCTTTGCATTTTAGGTAAGTATATATTTACACATACACTTTTTAGTATACTCACATTTTTTTCTTTTCTTTTTTAAAAAATAGATGAACTTTTAAACCAGTTGTTACTGGCTTTGGTTCATTTGTTGTACCAACTCGTTTGCTAAAGTTATGGCCGCAGCTTGGGAGGATTTGGACCTTGCTGGAGGAGTTGACGGTATTTTTTTTTTCTTTTCTCATTTTTTTTTTATATTTCTTTTTGTCGTTTATTTTTAAAAAATTAAATTACTTTTTCTTTTAATTTATTTTGAAAAGTAATTTTCCACGCTGTAACGGTGAAGACAGACAGGCCGAGGCGGCGACTTCAAAGGCCGCATATTCACGCGTTTTCCATGCATCTAGGGAAAGAGACGCGAGGGAGCACAGCCGTGCTCCATCTCGTGGAAGCCACGGATCGCAATGAAGATAAAGAAGAAAGAGCAGTCGTGCGTGTTTACCATAATGACATACACACGAAGTTCAAATCCTTTACACCAAAGACGAAAATGGAATCAGTAATAGCCCAATGTAGGCCTCCTAATGTGACTAATTGGTACGTAAAATCAAGAAATTCAGGAGGTACCCACAACCTGTGCTGTGGGTCTTCTGCCAGACAATGAAATTGATTTTGTCGATAATTAATGCAACAATATTCCAAACATGTTCTAACACCTTAGAATTATCAACAAAATATGAATTGTTCTCAGACTTAAGATTGGATTGTGTATTGCCAAACTAGCCCATCAGGCTGGCATACTATGACAAAATCAATGAGATGCTTGGAGGGCTACCAGCTCATGACAACAGTTTACTTCACGAAAGCACAACTATAAATATGGTTTGTAAATAGAATACTTTTGTTTAGATACATTTAAAAATTTATTTATGAAATGTTAATTTTTTCTATATATTTTAGTCGTTTTTGTTGGGGGTTATTTAACATACGGGCCAGCTGAAAACCTTGACGCCAATTCCCATTGGCGCTTTGGCATTTCTGGTAAACACTATGTGGAAGCGTGCTTCCACGTAGTAAACAGTGTTCAAAATATAATGTACGTATGAAAAGTTTTGAGATTTTCAGTTTTTACGTTTACCAATATTTCTTTTCAGCCTTTTGCAGGCCGGCGTCCCCATTATGGCGGGCGCCCAAACAGCTTCAGAAGCAAACGGGCTTGTCCCCATATACACCGTACGCCGATTACCAAACAACGATTTACACGTATACTTTGCCGGGCTGCCCCTGCAAGGACCTGAATTCGCCGTCTTTACGACGGCGAGGCTGCGCACTGAAGTCGGAAACACGATTGAGGATGTAACCTTACAGCTGATAGAAAATAATTTGTCGCACAACTGCCTAAAACGTGAGTTAGAATTTTCATTACAGTTTTCTTTTTAGGCTCTATAAACATATGTATATAATATGTTTTTAAACACTATCTTTATCCACAAAAAGTTTTAGCTTTTAATGTTCATTGCCTTGGTAGTTAGCCCACATAAACTCGTGTTTACGGGAGAAAATTAAAACGTCAAAAACATAAGGCCCAAGTTTGATCCCTGCATTAGCAATTCAAGTGACAGTGTTGAGGAGGATGGATTTTAAAGAAAAATTACAACATTGTGTACCAGAATGTAGTATTAAAATTTTTATCACATGAAGATAAAGAAGAAAGAGCAGAAGACCCACAAACTGTGTTGTGGAAGTATCCTTGCCAGACAATGAAATTGATTTTGCCGATAATTAATGCAACAATATTCCAACCAGGCAAATTTTAGAAGGCATTATAACTTATTTTGATACAGTCAGCCTACATACTATTATGGAAAAAACAATTGGAAAGATGTGTTAAAAGCACCAATAGTACGTGACATTATTCCTTAAGATTAACTACTAATCAAAATTAGTAGACATGATTTTTACACAACAGCTTTAGTAACTGGAAAACCACAAACATGCCCCATTTACGAAAATAACAACTCAAAAACTAAAATTGACAAAATTAGTCATTGAATTTTTGGAAAAGGATTCAGGTCACAAATATGTTACATGAATTGCATGTTACATGAAATTTCACCCAATTCCAAGAATTTAAAAAACTGTTCTTTAGTTTCAAAGGTGCCAGAGTATGTGAGAAACCAAAGTTTGAAACTCACTCTCAGGTTGGACAATTTTTTTTCCAATCTCGTTTGTAGTTTTGTAAGTGTTATTTAGACTGTTGATGTTTAAAATGATATTTCTCATTGCTTCACATTTTTTACTGTAACAAACTCACAAATTTTTTTTTGGAAAAAAATGTTCTCTAGACACTGCATCGCCCATACTCGTGAAAAGGCAAAGCACAGGTGTTTTGTCACCCACATGTTGATTACTCTAGAGATTACATCGAAGGTCAAGACCCAAGTCCACATCCTGTTAATTTAAAAGTGATAGAATTAATTGTGTTTGTTCTACATTTATTTCAGATGTAGTGAAAAATATGTGCCACTACTATTATATACTACAGCCAACACTAGCATGCAGCCAAGCCATCAACACATCGTACCAACGATCGTCAGGGGAAGATGTACTGCCAAGCAATGGCCAAACTACATCTGCAGTTGCAGTTGATGAGGGATTGCATGATATGTCTACAGTTACTACCCCTACCAGTCCTGAGTCCTTTGATGAAGGATGGGACAGCCAATAGTAATATTAGATTACTAAGAAGTGATGTAAAAGCTCAAACTCCAGCACCATTCCAGTAGCTGAAGTAGACTTTAATATGGTATGTGAAGGAGCGAATGAGCACATTAAAATCTATGAAAATATTTTCACAGAAGAAGATTGTCAAACATTGAGAAAAGCATATGAAGAAGTGGTTGAGGAAGAAATATTACCAGAAGTAGAAGTGAATCAATCACCAAATATTGCTTGCAGCAATGGGGATACTGGTATAAATACGTACAAACCCAAGCGTTTGATACTTTTGTTGCAATGGCACAGTTTTACTACGAAGCTAGCCATGCACTGGTTAAGTTAGTACAGAGGACAGGGTCAAGCATTTCGCTAGAAAATGGGAGACTATGATAAGGGCCACCCGCTCATTGGATCGAAAATATATGTAGGAAATATCTCTATTGATATGTTCGAAGATGTTGGCCTTGTTGAGGCCAAGTGGATTCCAGAGAATATGCGTTTGTAACATTTATCAATTCAATCGTCAATTGCGAGAGATAACTCCAATAATTCATATCAAACAATCTAAATCTATTGGAAGAACATTTTGAACACCAGAAAGAAAACTTTGAGTTATTAAAAGCGTGTTATTAACTCGATGAAAAAAGGCTTTAGGAATTGAAAAAAAATGAAGAGGTCACAAAAAAAAAACTTGATGCCCAAATTTTAAAATTGATTCAAAAAGTCAAATCATTTGGCTGAAGGGATGGCAAATTTATACTCAATGTAATTTTTTTTTATAAATTCAAACTCAATTCATATTTATTATTTCTAAATCGGGTAAAACATAAAAGTGTATTGAAGCGGGTTACTACAAAAGGAGGAACAGGAATGGTGCTGAGGAATGGAGGAACGGAATGGAGGAACGGAATGGAGGAACGGAATGGAGGAACGGAATGGAGGAACGGACGGAGGAACGGAATGGAGGAATGTATAAAAAATTTAATTTGTTCAATCAAATTAGTTTAAAAAAAACAAAAATTAACCAGGCACAGATTTACAAAATTTAAAGTTTCTTTAAAATAAATAAAAAAATTTTAAAAAAATTGAGAAC